>CAAKHD010009587.1:1971-18820 GCA_901007705.1 Fistularia tabacaria | reverse complement strand
CCGGGCGTCTCAGAAGAAAGACGCCCTAATTCTGGCCCCCCATTTTGAAAATTTTCCCCGTGGGAATTACCCTTTTATTTTTTTGGGAAAAAAAAATGTTCCTTTCCCCCATCTGCACCCCCAACCCCCCCCCCCCCCCCCCCTAAAAAAAAAAAAAAAAAAAAAAAAACCCTGCGACTACAACATCTAGAGCTTCTCCGATTTCAACGCTAGGATTTCTACCCATGTCGTTTTTCCTTTTGTTGGAACGGCTCGTCGAGGTTTTTCCGAAGGTGCCTGTGTGATATCGATACGCCGTGTTATACGATGGAAAAAATGGCGTTTCGGTGGAAGCCGGAGGTTCCGTTGCAGGTTCTGCTGCAGCGGCAGCCTTGGGACGGAGCCGTCCGCGAGATCCAGGCCTCCCCTCGTCTTTTTTCCGCACGATGATCAACACAGTTCTAAATACAGCCAGCCTCACCGGGGGGGGGGGGTGACCTTTAAGGTGGACTGACCTTTAAGGGGCTCCTCTCAGTGATTGGAAGGGACAAATCGAGCTTGTGATTTGTAGCCGAATCAACCTGCGGGCTGTAAAACAATAACGTGTCCGAAACCAAAACATTGCGATGTGACTTCATTCATTCATCCGCTCGCTCGGGCCGGAGCCGATCTCGGCTGTCATCGGACGAGAGGCGGGGCTCACCCGGGACTCGCAGCCAATCACACAACCGTTCACCAGCTCGTAGACTTTTTTGTTCGAATCATAAAAACTTTTATCAGTTCACCGTATTTAATCCATAAACAACCATTACACTTTATGTTAGCCCATTCCGATCATTTTGCGCTATCATATCAATTCACCATCATGTAGCGTCAGTGGGAGCCCTGATGGGAGACACTGACGCTCCAGTTGGGTTCCGTATTTCCAGTCGACTCTGTGGTCTTGTTTTGGTGGCTGTCGCCGTAGAAACGCCTGCCTCACAAACATATGCGGTTGGAAACGCTTGTCTTTTAGCGCAGGGTGTTTTGTCTGTTTCATAGCTTCATTAGCTAGCCGTTCACCGCAAATCGTGCTTAGCGGGGGCGGAGCTTGTGTATCACCTGCTGCGATGAACCCGTAACTTCGGTAGGAATCTTGATATTTTCTTTTAAATGCAGCTTTTCTCTCTGGCGGTCAGAGACGCTTCCGCCATCTCATTGTTTGCTCGTTTCCTCCCGAAAAAGGCTCTCCGCCGACTTTTGTTTCTGGCTCTTTTTTAATTTCCAGGGCTAGCTTGTGGAAAACCGATGTGTGACGGAGTGAAGTGCGGCAGGAAGGCGAAGGCGGAAACGGTTCTTTTTCGAAATAAGATCCGGAAGGTCGAATTAAAAAAACTATCATTTGTACGGAGAAAGATTTTCTCCGCGGACCGGTACCGGTCCGGGGACCGGGGGGTTGGGGACCCCTGCTGTCCCCTAGCCTGTCACTCTCCCATTCATGTCATATAGAGACACACAACCATTCACCCTGTCATTCACATGTCACACTCGTCCATATTTTACGTAATTTTATCATAAATCATTTTATTTTTTATTTATCTATTCCTGCTAATCTCGTCCTATTTTTTTGCACTTTGTACTATTGCTATTTTTGGCACGGTTGTATTCCATACCACATACTGACTTTCTTTATGCCGTTAAATCCATTACATTTTCTCACCTGCTCTCATTACGCTGCTATTGTATGCTGTTACTGACCGACCGGTCGTCTGTGGAGGTTCTCCGTTATCCAGCTCACGGTCCATTTGCCACGACAAGAAGATTTTGACAAGTATTTATTGCCTGGTTTTTTGCTCTAAAGTCTACAGAAACCTCTGTTGCTACTGTTTACATTCAAATAACATCGATTTCTGCATTTCAGGTTTTGTGCCATTAAATCTCTGACATCCTTTCACCTCAACAGATTGAATCTGCCTGCACTTTATACTTTACTTTACTAATTTAATGTTTATTCTGCACTTTTCCGTGAATGCACACTGTATTATTTTCGCCTGGATTGTCTGGTGGAGAAATTGACAATAAAGCTGACTTTGACTCTTTATTTATTATTTCTTTCCGTATGGAGCATCTGAGACCACTCAATTTCCTCCGTTATTTTCTGATGCTGATGTCACCTAGAGACAAGCGACCATTCACTCCGAAGAGGCCGGGTGTCGGAACGGAACCGGGGACCTTCGCTGCGCCACCACGCTCATCCAAGCACCTTCTTCCTCCTCACAGATGCGCCCCAGAGAACGAGAGGAGAAACATTTATCATCTGCCTTTTGTGCAGACCTGTAAAAAAGCGCGCGTCGCGTCGGACGGCGGAGGATCTTCTCGCCTTGAAGATGACAGGATGAGTTATTGCGCAGGTGAGCGGGAGATGGGGAACGGTAGGAACCGGACAAGACAGGTCAGAGGTCAGAGGTGTTACAGCTCAACCCGCCCAACCCGTGGAACCATTCCACCCCGATTGATGAGTGTGTGTGTGTGTGTGTGTGTGTGCGTGCACGGTTTGCGTAGGACCTCCTCGGGTATCTGCGCAACAGTAAATCACAAACACACACACACACACACCACACCACACACACACACACATACGCAGGAGCGTCTCTTCTCTCGGCCGTCCCGCTGTTTAATAGCCTCACCTGCCGCTACGCGGGGATGACAGCAACCCTCGGGAAGAGGGGCGAGAGGAAACGCGGAGGGGGGTGGGGGGTGGGGGGGGGAGTGATGTGGTTCGGGAGTGGATGGATAGGAGGGGGAGAGGAGTGAGTGTCAGTTGAAAAGGGAGAGCGGAGATGAAAGGCTAGCAGGTCCAGAGTGCAGCTGCTGGGGAGACGGGCCGGGACCAGATGGCGCGGAATGGAAAGAAAAAAAGGGCAGATTGTTATTTTTTTACTCGACGTGTTAAGTTCTTTCTGCTGAGCGGCTCCCCTGCTTTCCCTCGCCCCGCGCGCACACAGCTTTCACATCCGCGCCGTCATCGTCCTCGGGCCAAACACCGAACCCCGAGTTTTTCTCCTTGCACGGCGGCTCGTATAAATAATTTAGTGTCAATAACTCCGGAAATAACGGTCCGGTCTGACAACGCGGCGGCGCAGCGACGAGCGCGTCTGCCTCACAGCCAGAAGGTCCCGGGTTGGATTCCCACAGCGGGGCCTTTCTGTGTGGAGTCTCTGCGTGGGGTTCCTCCAGGTTCAAACACATGCAGGAGGTTCATTGGCAGTATTTCCTAGTATTTCTGTAATTGCATTTCGCTGCACTAACTTCCTTTGAATAGGGTCCCCTTCGGTGAAGCTGAATTTGGTCGTTGCGGCAGCTTCAGATTTACCGAATCTGTTTGTCTCGGTAGAACCCGTTGCATTTTTTTCTCACGGAAATGTTCTTCAAGCTCCTCCAAGGCCCCCGGGTTCTCTATCTTCTCTATCTTGTTTAGACACTTGATTAATTCAGCTGTTTTTTATTTGCCCCCTTTTAATTCCTCTGTATCGACTTTATTCGCATCTGCAGCACATCTGCTCGCAGTTTGAAGAGCAACCTCCGGCCCTGAAGAAAGGGACGGCGAAAAAAAAAAAAAACCCAAAAAAAAAACGCAACGTAAGCGGAGACCGAAGCCGAAGGCCAAACAGGAGTGGTTCAGGGAGGAGACGTGAAGGAACGTCGGAGGACGAGCCGATGAAGAGCGAAGGGTGACTCCACACCGCAGACACATCCGTCCTGTTCGCGAGTGGACATCCCGCTGTCTCACACACCTGGTAGATGTTACCTCTTCTCTCTGTGTGTGTGTGTGTACGGGGAGGGGGGTTGTCCGTCCATGTGTGAGAAGTGAGGAAAGACATTAAATTTGGTGGAAACGGACGGACGAAGGAATTGAGCGAAGGCTGCAGTTTAGCTTTAGCGAATTCTCTCGTGTTTCCTGCTGACGATGTGACGCGAACCATGTGTGTTATTGTAAAGCCTGTGTGTGCGTGTGTGTGTGTGTGTGTGTGTGTGTGTGTGTGTGTGTGTGTGTGTGTGTGTGTGTGTGTGTGTGTGTGTGTGTGTGTGGAGAGGCCGCAACAAAGGATGGTTAAATCACTGCAGTTGATGAAACACTTAGCAGTCTCGCTACTCCACTCCCGCGTCTACGGTCCATCTATGAAAGCCTTGCCGACATGACACGGTTCCTACAGGGCGGCTTCCTGCTGGCTCGCCGGCATCGGAGGTCGCGATCCGAGATGTGCTAATGCTGCACGCCGCAGCGGCGAGGGAAAAAAAACAACTCATCAGAACGTGTGAAAAGGGGAATGTTTAATGAACAATCCTTTTTAGCCCACGCGAGCCGTCTCCCATACCGTCGTGCGTCGTCGCATGGTTTCGCGTCATCGTCACTGGTTCTTATTGCTGTCTGCCTGGTGCCAAGGGAACGCGCAGAGGAAGAATTTCATCGCGTCGTCTGAATCGCCGCGTTCTTACGACGTGCACGACAAGCAAAAAAAAAATAAAAATCTCGAATTCACGTCACATAGAGACATGCAACCGTTCCAATGACGAAAAGACGGGAGGAAGAGCTGGACGTGGCAGAGATGAAGACGTGGAGGTTCTGTTTGGGAGTGACCACGATGGAGAGGATCAGGAAGGAGTCCATCAGAGGGACGGCACATGGTAGATGTTTTGGAGAGAAGGTCAGAGATGGTTGGGTCATGGACAAAGGAGGGAGAGTGAATATATTGCTGGACAGATGCTGGAATTGGAGATGCCAGGCAGGAGGTCTAGAGGAAGACCAAAGAGAAGATTTATGGAGGTAGTGAGAGAAGCTATGAAGGCACTTGGTGTGAGAGAGGAGGATCCAGAGAAAAGGGTTAGATGGAGAAGGTTGAATCGCCGTGGTGACCCCTTAAGGGAAAAACCCAAAGGAAAAGAAGAAGAAGAGACATACAACCATTCACTCTCCCATTCACACACCTGGACCATTCAGGGTCTCCAATGACTGACAGAACCCTGAAGGAACCCCACGCAGATACATGGAGAACATGGAGACCAGGGACCTTCTTGCCGTGAGGAGGAAGCGCTAACCGCTGTGCCACCATGCTGCCCTATGTCCCCCCCGACGACCGCGGAAAACAATGATCTTATCACACGTGCGTCGCCGCATTGGAATAAATAACAGTGAATAAATATATCAAAATAATAAATCCTGAAATTGATTTGATAAGTTTGATGAATGAGTGAAATGAAGAGTGCCCGCCAAACTTCAGAACCCCGGTGACGACGTGGTTCCCGACGCTGGCGCCGCAAAGGAGCGCCGCCTCCCGTCCCTTTGAATAAATCAGGTGATGTTTTGGCAGCGGAGTCTTGAATTTAGATTCACATCCCCGTTCATCCTCCGCACAGGAAACATCTGACGTCTGCGTTTCATGACACGGTATTCAAAAACAGGGCCGCTCCCCGGCCTGTCACCGAGGCCCGGGGTGTTTGTGAAGTGCTGCGTGGCAGCCGGCGCTCAGGGAGCACGCTATCCGTCCGGCCGCACATCTACTGCTAGCGCGCCCTGCTAAGTACGTTCGCTCGATGTTTTCCAGCGGTAGCAGTGCTACCGGGCGCCCTGTAGGGGGCGGTGTTGCGCGGTATGCTTGAGTGCCACCAGCGAAAGGAGCAGAGAAGAAGAAGAAGAACGGCGTCGGCGTTGCGTCGGGACATTATCCCGAGCTGGTCCACCGCCGCCGCCGTGTCCGGACGTGAACCCTGACCTCTGCGCTGCCCTCTAGAGCGGTCGTCCCCGACCTTTTTAGCACCAAGGACCGGATTAATGTCATACAATATTTTCACGGACCGGCTTTTAAGGTGTGGCGGATAAATACAACAAAATAAAATGATACGACTGGCACAAAAACAATGGTGTAATATAATAATAAACGTGAATCCACTGTGTACTCCTATGCAACTTTACTAGCAGCGTCATGACATAGCGCCAACCTCATGAGTAATATCCACTCTGCCCCTAACGCTGACTCTGGTCGCTATGGTAACGTTTAAACATGCCTTCACAATAAGATACAGATACACCACGAAAACGAATATATAGTGCATGAAAATTTTAACTCACGATAACGATGAGTCAATGGGAGCCCTGGGCTTGTTTTTTTCTGCAACGAGACGGTCCCGTCTCGGTGTGATGGGAGACAACGACAATGAAGCGTTGCTTCTGTCCGGTCTACTCCGTAGTTTTGTTTTGGTTGCTGCAGAAAACTGCAGAAAACCCCGCTTCACAAATACTTCAAAACACTCCCAGGACTTGTCTTTTAATTCGGGGTGCTTGGTCTCCGAGTGGCGAAGCACTTTTGAAGGCTTCATTGCTTCATTGGAGAGCTGGCCGCCGCATATTGAGCAGAGCGGGCTTGGTGCGTGACAATCACCTGTTGCCATAAATCCATATTTTTAGTAGGACTCCTGGTCTTGTCTGTTAAATGCAGCTTTCTTTTTCTTGGAAGTCGTAGACTCTTCTTCTGTCTCTTCCCTGGGCCTTTTCCCCTTTCACAAAGAAACTTTCCAAAGACGTCTGTTTCTGTTTCTTACTCATTTTGCTAGCATGTGGGTTCAATTTCAGCGTTCACGTGAAGGAGATGTAGGAGAGAATCCGGTCATTTTCCAAAATAAAAGATCGTTCGGACTCAGATGATAAATAAAACGGAAATAATGCAATTATTTATTCTTTCTTGTGCGGCCCTGTACCAAATGATCCACGGACCGGTACCGGTACCGATGTTTGAAGAAGTTGAGAAGAAGAAGACAACATGGCGTTGGTGTAACCAGGGAGGAGAATTCTCCGTCTACAAGCCGTCATGGATTTCGTGTTCGTTCACTGGATTAACGAACTTTAAAAAGGCCGTCCTCGAATTACGTCGGAAAATCAGGGCCCGCATTCAGAGACGTGCAACCGTTCACCCTCTCATTCACACGTCACGCCTTCTTCTCGCGCCGCTGAATATCTGAAGACGTCTGAGGAGCTGTTTAAAGCAGCCTATTCCGTCTGACGCCGACTGCTCTGTCACTTTTATTTTATTTTATTTCATTCCTATTTATTTTTAATTTTACCACTTTGACACTTTTCATGTTTTTATTTTTATTGTTTCTTTTAAATCTGTATTTGGTGTAAATGTATATGTCCATGTCAAGTAAGGCACCTTAAACAAAATGTATGATTATTATCATTATTATTTTAAAAATTATTATTATTGTGATTGAAGTTTGAAAAAATTATAATTCATTTTGTCACAATAATGCCGTAATGGTACTAAACCGAAGAGCAGTGCTCGGTGCTAAGCTTGTCAGAGGTAATGCTTAGCTCACACCTTCAGACTTTGAAAAGATTTTGAGAAGACTCGTGTAAAACTATCATCTCACACCGGCTCACATCTGAAAACCAGTTGTTAGTCTTTAAATCTAAAGACTTTGCAAAGATTTAGAAAAGACTCGCGGAAAACCACAGCTCGATTCATGCTGGTACTGGGATTCTGTTTTCCGATTTTTTTGCAGCTCGTCTACTGGGTGCTGATTCTGTCTTTTTTACGACGACGTAACACAAAGACCTGCGATCATATCAAACACGCCTGATGTTGTCGACCAGGCGAAGACTGAGCTGCGACTGTCAGACGACCAGCTTGGACTCAACCACCGAAATGAGCTTGTGCGTTTCCGGTAAGACTCCCTCACGACGCTTTAGATCTGCTTCCGGCTTCCAGGTTTCAGGCTGCGTTCTGCGTCCACGATGAACCCATCTTTCTTGGTGGACTTTCCACATCTGCAGCTCTCGGGATTCAATTCTGATAGATGGTTCGCGGAGGGTTACGGTTGCTACTTAGACGACGGCAGCGCGTGTGGTCCCGGTTAATTTACACCCCTCCCCTGTCTGCTTCCTCGCGCTTGGCCGGCCGTGGAGTTAAAGGTCACCGGTGTGTCGCCGCTAGAAGAGACCATCCCTGATGGACACCCTGTCTGGTCCAGGCGCAGATGGTGGATCTCCCGGTGGACGGACAGCGTCTCGGACGGGAGGAACGGTGAGGCTACCGGGGAGGGGTGTGGAGAACAGCTGGAGGAACACGCGTAAGCAGGTTGGAACGGGTGGAGGGGAGCGTCGGATGAGTTGAAGATGAAGATGAGGAGGTTCCTCTTTGGGAGTGATGAGGATGGAGAGGATCAGGAGAGAGTCCATCAGAGGGACAGCAGATGTTAGATGTTCTGGAGATAAAGTCAGACTGAGGTGGTTTGGACGTGGATCTGCGTAGAAGGAGGCTGAGGTTGGAGCCGGACGTCGAGAGGACGGCCAGAGAGGGGGTTTATGGACGAGGGGAAGGAGACATGAAGCAGGATTCTGGAGGAGAAGAGGATGCAGAGGACAGGATTGGATGGAGGAAGATGGTTCCCTGAGGCGACCCCTGATGGGAGCAGCCCGAAGAAGAAGAAGAAGAAGAAGAAGAAGAAGAAGAAGAAGAAGCTCAGACCAGCTGATAACTGACGAAAGTCTTGCGAGCCACATCCCGTTCTGCTGTTTGAAAACAGTACCTGAAAGCAGCAGTTCAAGCTAGCAGGCCGTTTTCATGCACAGCCAGCTCGAAGTGGAGTTTGGAGACAGAATGAAAGGAACCAGGAACCACCGTCCTAATTCCAAGTCAGTGTTCCATAAAACGATGTCGAAACCCTGACAGTAGTTGAGGCCAGAAAGCAGCATAATATGTCTATAAATAAAGCCATGTTTCGGTCAGCCTCTAACATTTCGACTCGGCCTCGTCGGTCCCTCCGAGGTTTGGCGGTTCGTTCTTGTTTCGTCCAAATGTTATTTGAACAAACAAAGGAACCAAACACTGAACAATGGAGGCGGTGTTTTGTTTGCTCGCCGGGCCGTGCGTGCGGCGGGTCGCAGGTACCCCCGACTCCTTGAGAACACGGCGACACCCTTGCCCCCCCCACCCCGGCGTAATTTATTATTTTTGATTCATATTGGCAGCGGCGACGGGGAGGGGGGGGCACGAGGATGGATGTGTTTCTGCGCTAATTTATTTTTGCTGGCCTGCCGCGCAGACGTGTACAAATGACTGCGCTCCGACTTTCAACAGATTGTAAAATGGCAAGAATTAATAACGTTGCTATTCAAACAAGGGGAGTGTGAGAGGAAACGGCCCCCGTCGGACGCTCCGCGAGGGCCGCCGCCGGTCAACGCCTCCGGCACGAGGCCGACCCGCTGTCCACGTGGAAGTTCAGACGTCCTTTCTCGGTCTCTTCGGTGACTTCGCAGCACCAGGAGTCGGAAAGGAGGACGGACACGGGGCCTTCTCCAAGGTTCTCCAGGAGCTTCGATGTTTCCTCTGGAGACGGAGGGCGACGAGGAGGACGCGCTCTCCGCCGCGTTAACCCGCGCCGACCCCGACACGCTTCCCCCCGAGCTCGTGCCCTTTTTTTTCTCCGACCGCCATGCGAATTTGTAGCGAGACCCCGACGGGGGGAGAATGAAATACGACTCAGGTGTGCTTCAGGCCGGGGAAGGTTTTCAGAACTTCTGAACCCAGGCGGAGAGCGCATCAATTCACCGCCCGACGGTTCGTCAAGAGGTCAGCGACTCCGACGAAGCCGGCGGTCTGAGGTTTCCTCTCCGTGTCTCGGCTGCAGGCGGGAGATCTGTGAAGGTCCCTGCCTTCCGGATCACGGAAAAATAGCATCCTTCTAAGATGGTGGCGCGCACGGATGCAGCGGCTCGTAGCTCCTCTCGTTTTCACCGTTCAGCACTACTTTATGTCTTTTTTATGTATTTTTTTTTGCCTGTTCTTACTTGACTTTTTTCTTTCTACACATTTATCTATTTATTCTTCTCGATGTTATTTTACATTTACCGTCTTATATCTCGAACCCAGAGAAGCTGCCATCGTTGTATCGCTGTATTATTGTGTCGTGTCCTACCTTTTACGGTTGGTTTTTGTCTGTTTTTGACGACACTGAGCCTGAGAGCTGCTAATTTCGTTGCACTCTCTCCCCTTGAATCCTCGAATTGAATCCTAACGGCGTTGAAGCCAGGAATTACTCTGTACCCCATTGACCATGATGCTGAGGATCATGTTATTAGCAATGAAGTATAACGTATGGCATAGTTAGTATAGTACTAGGTAGACTATAGTTGATAGAATCAAAGTTTTTCGTTTTCGTGGGTTGGCGGTGCATTCACTGTCTGTGAGTTCAACACGGGAATGGTCAGGGAGCTGCGACAGAAACCAGACTGGGAGCTAAAAATAATTTGCATGGAAAGTACTTGAATTAAACATGGGTTCATTCACAAACACGCCGGCGCTGCAGACTCCCGGCACAAGGTGTAAATTGAACAACTTGGGATTTTTTTTTTTTTTTTTTTTTTTTTTTCGGGAGGAATAACAGATAATAAGGAGACGGGGGAGGATGTTATTTCAACTGAAAATACAAACTTTCCCATTACGCAATGCAACATGTGGGCGTAAAGATTCCATAGAGCAGGGAAGAGAGAGAGCAACGCTCGACAGAGACTTCTTCTTCTTCTTCTTCTTCTTCCTTTCCATTGGGCTGCTCCCTTCTGGAGTCACCGCAGCCAATCACCTGCCTCCATCTAACCCTCTCCTCTAACTGACCTCCTGTCTCCTTCCCCTCCTTCCACAAACCTCCTTTCTGGTCTTCCTCCACAACCTTCTGTCCAGATCACCATCCCTCCTCTGTCCGAACCATCTCAGTCTGACTTGATCTCCAGCACATGTGCTGTCGTCTCCATCCTCCTCGCTCCCAGAGAGGAACCTCCACATCTCCATCTCTGCTGCCTCCTGCTCTACCTCCTTTCTTCTCCTCGGTGTCTCCGAACCACCAACATGGCTGCTCTCCCTCCATCCTCCCCACCTTTTCCTTCACTCAGGCCGATACTCTTTTCTCCACGAGTTCCGACCCGCTCGCACGCGTTTCTCCGCCTCTTCTCCACCCTCTGTCCACCTCAGGACATCTCATCATCTAGGATCGTATCGGCCAATCATAACCATTTAAAAAGTGTCAAATAAATGTATATTTAATGCACCAAATGATATCCAGGGAGAGAAAAAAAAAGATCTGATGCTAACAGAAGTACCTTCCATATCGGTAAAAGTACCCGTTATTTTGCACGTTTATTTCTATCATTCAGGTGTGCCTCGTCATTTCACCGTCCTCGACGGTTCACCGCCGACAGCAGCATCATTCCTGGCCGTCCGCGCACGCATTCACACTCTGCCGACGGTTTGCGGTCGCAGTTGGTGCGCCTACCTGTGCACAGCGCCTGTGGTTTTCACACCAAGTCAGAACGTGGTCACTCTGGAAGGGGAGACAGAGAGGACATATGTTAATACGAGCCGCCGGGAGAAATGAGTCTCCAGGAGAAAAAAATAGGAGCTGCGTTCGAGGTTTCCTCCGTCCGCGCTCGGAGGAAACCCAGAGCAAAATCCGGTGGGTAAAAAGGTCACAGACAGAATGACGTAGCAGAGGCCGCGCAGACGGACACAGTCGACCTGTCTCTTACTTCCATAATTATTAGCTCACGGTGCTAAATGACTTGACTGTATTTGCGGCGACTGAATCATCCGCACCACCTCAGGAAGATGCCTATGTGTGTGTGTGTGTGTGTGTGAGGTGAGTCAAGACCTGCCGGTAAATATGGCCGCTGTAACCAACATGACAGAGAGCGCCGTCATCGTACGACCAACGGCAATGGCTGACGGCTCGACGAATTAAAAAAACGCTGATCCCCGAAGGGTGACGATGTGAAGACAATCAGGCGGTTCACGGGTGCAGCGCGGGTCGACCCGCCGGAGAGTCAACAGCT
This sequence comes from Fistularia tabacaria, assembly GCA_901007705.1. Classification (NCBI taxonomy): domain Eukaryota; kingdom Metazoa; phylum Chordata; class Actinopteri; order Syngnathiformes; family Fistulariidae; genus Fistularia; species Fistularia tabacaria. The sequence goes on along the minus strand of CAAKHD010009587.1, from coordinate 6,984 downwards.
GAGGATGCAGCCGCGAGAACCAGTGAATCCGCCGCGTGTTCCGTTTATGCTTTGAAGGTCGGAACATCTTAGACCCGTGTCGGTGCCGACCTCCGCGCCGTTCCACTGAGGCGCCCCGCGTGGAGCCTGGCTTCATGCCGGGTGGCGGCGGATGCTTGGATCTTCCAGAAAAACGGTAAACAACTTTGGCATCTGCAGCCACAATAGGAAAACACACCCAACAAGGTTACTATTCATCCTGGGGCGGCATTACACAGCTGAAGGACACCTCATGGCAGCCATTCTCATGGCTGAACTAATGGAAATATATATATATGTGTGTGTTTGTGTGTGTGTGTGTGTGTAGGTGTGTTTATATATATGCACACCTATATACACACCTACACATACAACATTTTTAATGGCCGAACATGTGGAAATAGAAATATGTATACATATGTAGGTGTATGTAGATGCACTGATATATACAATATTTCCAACTGTATGTATGTACATATGTATATACATATAAAGGGTATAAAAATACACCTTTATATTAAATGTTTCAAATAGCTGGACCAATGTAAATATATATGTATGTATACGTGTGTGTGTATATATATCTATACACACACACATACACATACACACACCCACACACATTTATACATAGGTGCAGATATAAATAATATATTTATACACACACACACATACATATATATACCTATTTTTACAAGCTTTCTAATGGCGGAACTAATGGAAACAGGGGCAGAAAATATAAGAATTGTATTCATCTTATCTGCTCCTTTCCATTCATGTAAAAGTGTAAATCATGCATTGTTACTGATACTGTTACTGTACTGTTACCAATTTATCATTGTGTGAACAATGTAAAGAACAAGCACTTTCATGAAGGGAACAAATAAATAAATACATATACAAATATGAATTTATGAATTTATATATTTATATTTCCATAAATATATACCTAAAGGCTTGCATCATCAACAGTATATGATTACCTTTCGGTCAGTTTTTGAAAAACAACTTATGAAACTTATTCATTCATTCATTCATGATCTCTTAGGAGGGTGACATCGAGGCCGGAGCTGATGACAGCGGTCGTTGGCTGAGAGGCCGATCTTTGTGCCACAGATACAGACGTGCAACCGTTCACCCTCTCATTCACACGGCATTCGGACATACAACCATTCACTCCTTCATTCAGGTCAGAACAGAATTATCACCATTCACTCTGTTATTCGCACATCATTTAGGGACAAATAACCATTCATCTTCTCGCTCTCGTGTCATGTAGAGACATAAAACCATTCACCCTGTCATTCATACCCCAACTTATGAACTGTGCTGTATTAAAAAATATTTGATAGAAAGTGGGCTGGGGGTCTTTATAACCTGAAAACTTGCTTGGCGTCTTGAAATCCTGCCTGTCTGTCTGTCACTGGGGAAACCGTTGTCATCCGCGGGCACCATGACGATGCCCTCACCTAACACCCAAAACATCCATTAGAATTCCAGTGTGCACACGTCTCGTGTACCTGTCATTTCAAAACACCTCCTGAGACCGTGAGCCAAGTGTGAGAGAGTGTATGTGTGTGTGTGTGTGTGTGTGTGAGTGTGTGTGTGTGGGTGGGTGGGATAAGCCCTCTTAACAACTCCTAAACCCTCTCTTGAGAAGAGCTGTATTTAGCCCCGACCAAAGCTCATCTATTTGGACACACATGCTTTTGCGCAGTCACTCCAGGCCTCCTGCTCTCCTAAGTAGCCATTGTGCTGCTTTTGGCACCATGTGGGTTAAAAGGGTTAAGGATGTGGTGAAAGTGTTCGGGTCAAAGGTCTCAGATTGGGGCTTAAAGGGTGATCTCCAGCCATGTTCTGGCTTTAAAGCGTAGCCAAACGCGGCGCCGGAAGCCGTCGGGGGGCAGTGTTGCGGTATGCTCGAGTGCGACCAACGAAAGGAACGGGGAAGACGACGACGACGTCGGTATTTCGTCGGTACATCATCAGCAGCTCCTCGGCCGCCGGCAAAGTTTGTGATTGTCTGAAACGAAACCCGTAAGTAAACTCTGACCTCCGCAGTGCCCTCGAGTGGAGGCACTGCTACACAACCATAGCAATGCATGGGAAGTTTTGTGGGCAGCGATGTTTGAGGTTTCGAAAACGCCAGCGCAAATTAGCCTTTAGTGCACAACTTCTCGGCTTTCTATTGTCGCCAGAATGGCCGTGGCGTGCGATGTCGGTTTAAAATGTGAGCCGGGCGGATTAAGGCCGTAGCATACTTTTAAAGAACTGCCGGTTGGACAGCGTTAGCGTGATTAAAGGCTCCTCGCTGACTCGGGGAGTGGGAAGGAGTATCTACGAAAATCCCCAAAACCAACAAATCATCACTCTTACACGCTTCTCCGTCGAGAACATGTGCGAAAATAAGATCTTCAGACCCCCCCCCCCTAGGAAAATGTATTCTCCCTTGTATTCTCAGCAGTCGTCGATGAGCTTCTTCTCAGACGGAAACTTGTGGAAATATACATGCACTTCCGTGTGACGGACTGAAGGAATACCGATGGGATGGAGACCACTGGCTTCACGGTTGAATGAGATCATGCTGGCGGTATCTCCGCTCGAGATGGACCAGAGAGGAGACAGCAGCAGGGGATTAAACTAATGCTTAACCCTCGAAAGAATAGATTATAACAAGTCTAAGGGGAGAGACGGAGGAGGGTTGAGACGCAGGTAAACAACTTTGACTTCATTCCTTTTTTTTTTTTTTTGTCTTCTTCCCGCCTGCACTTAACAGATAGCGCTGCGGTTGCTACGTAATAGCGTAATAAATGACAGCGCCTGCCGAGAGGTGGGTGTGATTTAGTGGCGCCATTCACGCAGGAGGTGCATTGTCTGGCTAACGCGGCCAATAGAGTTGCAGGGGGATTCATGCTCTCATCGCGTTGATTCATTGGATGACGTGACGGTGCACGGATTCATTACAGTGAAAACATCACACAGAACCAAGTAAGTCACCACCATCTGAAGATCCGCGCCATTGTTCAATTATTAAGGGAGGTGAATAAAAGACATGACCTGTCCGTTTTTTAAGGTTTGTTTTGGTAATTTTCAAGGGAATTCGGTGTTTTTGCGACTTAAAGAAACTACAATTTGTGTTTTCCACGCTTTGGCCACTGGGAGGTCCGGTGAGTCGTACGCAAAGGTGTCCGCGGGTAACAGGACGTTCGTCTGCCAAGCCATGTAATCACACGCTTTGTCTGTTTCGGAGGCGGAGGAGGGACAGGCACCTGAAATAGCACTTTCGGCATCGAACAGAGACGTCAAACACCCGAGGTCCAACTCCAAATCCCAGGAATGTGAGTCCGCCCACCTCCTCCTCTGGAAATAGTCGCTTTCGAACAGAAACCGTCGAAGGACTGTCCAGCTCGAATTGGGTTCCAGGAAGTAGCCTCCTCCAGGGGAACCTTTTTGATTTTGCATTCCCACAGGCAGTGAGGGACCACGGCAGAGACCGGCGTGACACAAGCATCCACGACGGGCACTTTAAGTTCCACGACCGAAAACAAGCCCCCGAAGATGAAGAGGGAGGAAGACGACATGGACAACACGGAGGTGGAAGTGGCCACAGCATTCAAGGAAATCAAGGTTTCATCTTCTCCCTTCACCGCGTTAAGAACCCTGTTAGCCGTTAGCTAACTCCAGACTTATTCTGGCCAAAATGTTGATGTTCCTCGACGAGCCCTGGAAACCCCTCCGAGGCTGAGCAGGCCAGAAGAGCTTGGACCTCTTCGCCGCTTCATTTTTCGCTTCTTCTGTCCATTTTGTACCAAGACACCATCTGACCAGTGACCATGGTAGTTTTTAAAAATGCCGCTCCTCAGTTCACAAGAAGTATCTGCTCATGGGCCTGGCTTAGGAGTTCCACCAATCACCTACAGCATTGGAGTTCCTATGGAACCGTGAAAAGACCCGGCCTCGAGTGGTTAAGTGTTTAAGATGGTTCTAGGAGCTGAAGGTCCATGTCCCTGGTTCCTCTGCAGCCCCAATGCACCAAGAAACAGCCTGGTTCCTGAAAAGGTTCTAGAATCTGGAACCAGGTCCTGCACTGAGAAAGGGGCCATGGATGCTACTCTCTGCAAGAACATCCTGAAGGAGAAGGTCCGGCCATTAGCTGGTGATCTGCGCACTCGGGTAATGCAGTTGGAGAATGACGAGAAGCAGATCAGCAGGTCCAAACGTGATCAGAAGATCTGGTGATGGCCGTGGCTTAGGAATTCCACCAATTATCATGATTCCCTGGAGGTCCCTGGTTCCCCTGCAGCCTCAAGAAACAGCCTGGCTCCCTTTAGAAGTTCTAGGAAAAGTTCCTGCCATGAGAAAGGGGCTAAACCGTGAATTGCGATCATCCCAACAGAGCGGCCGATGAGAGCCTGCAGCGGAATCATACTTCAGCTCCACATGCATCTAAACTCTGGGACTTCCAACGTTTGTTTTCTGGACGGCTTCTCTTTCTCTTTTTTATGGCAGAGTGATATATCTCACGAGCCTGACATCACGTCAGTCCTCGGCGGCGGCGGCGGCGGCGGCGGTCCGGTCTCCTCTCCCTCATCTGACTGCAAATTTCCAGTGGGCGTCAGCGACGGCTGTAAAAAAAACGTAAGACGGTTTCGACCGAAGGCTGCGGGAGGTCCAGCGGAGGTGCCTTTTCGTCCGCTTTTATGGTAAATAAAGTCTCCAGGTTCAGCGCCGACAGTTCTGGCCGTGCCAGACGCCGCGTCAGGCGTTTCTGGAGCCATCTTTGTTCCTCTCTGGCCGCCGGCCAGTCCTTGTATTAAATCCGCCTCTTATTTGATAACTGTTTGTGATCGGCTCAGCGGGGTTGAAGCCCTTGGAAATAAGCCTGAATGGGGGGCGGCGGGGAGGGGGGGGGGGGGGGGGGGGTCGGGGCGGTCCGGCAGGTTGAATGGCTGGATGGGGTGGTGGGCGGGGGGGTAACTCTTTTTTTTTAATAGT
>CAAKHD010009584.1:24852-31199 GCA_901007705.1 Fistularia tabacaria | reverse complement strand
GGGGGGGGATTATTCTGAATGACACGGTGAAGGGGGGGGCAGCATGAGATGGACACACACACACACACACACACACACACACACACTCATCCTAGGGATGATGTCACCTTCAAGTGGAAACGTTACGTCACGGCAACCCTCTCCTCCATCTTTTATTTTTTATATTTTTGGCTGTCCATCATGCACCCAAAAAAAAAAAAAAAAGTACTTGGAACATGTAGTAGTACTACTCGGAGTACTAGCAGGAGATACTACGTGTACCGCAGCCATTGAGGCGTGTTTGTCAGTGTTTTGGGGGTTTCGGACGTTCGGGGCCTTTTCACACCCGCAAACCGGCGTCGAAGGCGGAGTTCCCACGTCGACGTCGCCAGTCGCTTCTTGACTCGGGATGAAAACGCGGGGTATCAAAGGTCCGAGGCCCCCCGGCCGGGGTTTGAGGGGGGGCCGCCCGGGGCCGCCGGGGGCCGCCGGCCTCCCTCTCAGCCGCGCGCTTTGATGCAAACGTTAATTAATCCTGGAGGGACGCCGGCGGCGGCCCCCGGGGAAAAGATGCTGCTCGCGGGCGGAGGAACAGGCGCTTTGACGCGGTGTGAGACTTCCCGGATCTCCCAGAGAAGCAGGAGGATGAAGAGCCTCCGTCTTCCAAACACAAACAAAAAAAAAAAACCAGGCACGTGGAAATGAGCAGGAAAATGAAGAAGATCCGGAAGAAAAGTAATTCCACCTGAAATGAGCAAAACGGTAAATCAGTGATTGATGGACCGGGAGGAGGAGGGGGGGGCATTTATACACTCAAAAGTCACCCGGTGGAATTACTCCTCCAACCAGGGCGCTTCATTCGCCAGGCCACAGTTGAAGGGGTTTCGGGGGCCCCCGGGGGGCCCGATGGGAGGGGTGGGGCCGCTCTCTTCTCTAATGCCCCCCCTCTGCCAAATCTCTCTAGCATGTGTTGTCCCGTCGGGGCCGTGTGGATTTCTTTGGCAATCAGTCGCCTGTGGCTCCGGAGGAATCCGTGGCCCCCCCGCCCCTCCGATCCTCCACGCTGTCAGGGGCCGTTAGCCGTTAGCCGTTGTAACGTCACGCTGCGCGGGGGAAAAGGGCGGGAGGAAAAAGATGTCCTGTGGAATTTCCACCTCGGTGCCGGAGGAGGAGGAGGAGGTTGGGGGTCTTCCTCTGATCCCGGGATGTCGCTGTGATCGGTGGGGTATAAATCAGGGGCCGGGGGGCCCGGCGAGGGGGTGGGCAGTGCGTGTGAACCGCCTCCAGGGGCCGCGCGAGGTGAACTCCGTCCCGAAGCTTTCGGGGATGTTTTCCAGCTGCGCTCGGCGGACGGAGGGTTTGTAAATAAGACGGTTTTATGCACTCCGGTGACCTGGGGGCGTGTTAACAGGACCCACACCTGCTGACCCCGGGTGTGTGTGTGTGTGTGTGTGTGTGTGTGTGTGTGTGTGTGTGTGTGTGTGTGTGTGACATGAAGGCTGCATCCAAAGCCTTCAGACAGGCTGCTACTAGCAGTTGCTACTAGAACACGAAGCCGCTTGGGTCGATTTCAACAGGAGGTCTTCCACCTATGAGCGGGGTTCCTCAGGGTTCCTCAGGGTCCCTCAGGGTTCCTCAGGGTTCCTCAGAGTTCTCCGGGAGCTTCATGGAGGCCCTGCGTTGTCCAGACGTGAACGAGAGGGTGTAAGTTTCTATTAGACGTGTGAATGTGCGAGCGGTTCTGCGATCGACCAATGACAGCCGGGATTTGCTCCTGCAACCAAATGAAAGAATGAATGAATGAATGAATGAATGAATGAATGAATGAATGAATGAATGGTGCATCCTTTCAATAAGGATTTCCTTGGATGAGTCGCTAACAGACGGGTTAAAACAACATCGTTGTCTTCGAAGAGGTTTCGTCTCCAGGTGGACAACCAGAGGCGGCCGGGACGGATTGAAAGAATGAGCAGAAAATCAACAATGAAAACACAGTGAAAGTCAGAATATGTATTCAAATTAGCCACAAATTTAAGAAAAGCTCTGCAAAGATAACTTGATTAGAATTTGAATTCGCTTAGAATCAATTACGAACGACTGCAATAACAAGGCTTTTCTTGAAAAACTATTTCAAAAAATGAACTTACTGAACTTACCTGAACGTTTCTGTTCTGCGCTAAAAGAAACTAAACTGTAAGAAACAGAGACCTTTTCCATTTTTTTGCTGCGCTAAAATATTCCAGAATATCTCAAAACTCCTTGGTTTCTCTTTCATAAACAATTCCACCGAGCCAATCCTGAGTGAGTCGATCTTGAAGCTTCGTTTAAGACGGAAGCTGTACCTTCTCGCGGCGGGCGGTGCAGTACCACTGGAATCCTCTGGGGGGCGGTGTTGTGCGGTGGGCACGAGCGCAACCAGCTAAAGTAACAGGAGAAGAAGACGACAACTTTGGATATAATCGGGGAGAAGGACTCTCCGTCCACGATGCCGTCTTCTACGCCGCTCCTTTGCGTGTTTCAGAAGTCGTAGGTGAGCTCAGCACTGCCCTCTAGTGGAGGTTTTGCTGAACAGCCGTGGCAGTGATTGCAAGTGGGCAGTTCGAAACCGACGTACCTATTCACGTATGTTAGCACGCGGCACGTGGTGGCCGTTTGATCCGTCTGCAGTCTCGCCAGAGAAGAGGCCGATAATGAAATGTCCCGATGCGCAGACCCCCGCGCTCCAGCCTCTTATTTTCAAACTCCATCTCAAGTGTCTTGTAATTAGCTCTCCTTTCAAGTCGGAGCGCGGACCTTCTCCTTCTTCTTCCCCGACGCTAATTTTCTCCTTGTCGAGTTGTCAGCTCTGCGGAGGCGGAGGACTCGTTGAGGGTGGGGGGTGGGCGGTGCGGTGAGGACGTGGATTGTGTCAGACCTTCTGCTTGGTGGAGAAATACAGCATGTTCCAGTAGACTGTAGTCCAAAGACCAGGAAGGAGAGCTAAAGTTAGTTTTAGTTTGCGGGAGGGGGAGGTTCTCCACGTCATTCACGTTCTACATGGCAGGAATAATCACCACGGACTGTCGAATGTGTTTTCTGGTTTTATTTATACCCTGTATTGCTCCGCAGAGGGGAGAACCCAGCTGTTAGCTAACTACATACTTAAAAAACGGCCCTCCATGATCCGCAAGAGGTATCTGGTAATGGGCGTGGCTTACGAGCTCCACCAATCACCAAGCACCCATGTCACACGTGCTCCTCTGGAGCCCTGAAAGGACCCTGCATCGGAGAAGGAGCTAAGAGGAACAGAGGCCACAGTTCCTCGTTGTAAATGCCCAAAGAAACAGCCTCGCTCCCGAAAGGGTCCTCGGAGCTGCCGAAAGTCCCGACAGGTCAAAAGCGCCTTTTGTCTGCATCGCGTCGTCGAAGCCGTGACACTTCAACGGTCTGCGTTTTCCTACTTTCAGTCTAAATGAGACAGCGATGCAGTTCATGTTGTTGTTTATGGACTCAAGGCAGTTACGTAGTAGAACTCCGGGGAAGTCCTCAAAGCCGCTGAGGCAGCACGGTGACAATGGCGACGGCCTGAACGAATTTGTGGCAGACGTATCGCCATCTTTGGTGACAGACGTTAGGGCACCTCTTTCCAACAATTTCTGTCCCTTTGCGTGTCTTTCTAAGCCCTACTAGACGGGTAACATAGATACCATCCTTCAACCCTTCTTACTTTTCTCCTCATAAACTGTCCATTGCTGTACAGCCTTTGGCGCCGGCAGAAGCTTGCATGACAACGGCTTTGTTTTCTAGCATTAATCACTCCCGCTTTGGATTTCTGACCGATCACTCATTAGTTCTCAGACACCGCCCAAGAAACAAGTTCTACCAAGTCCTTATCCTTGACTTGTCGACAACAAGGTGTGAGAACTCCAAAACCAGGGCTTCCAGAGAAGAATGACGCCAACTTGCTTCTCGCGGTGGATGTTGAGGCCTCTGCAAGTCTGGCGTCAGTTGTTGGGCCCGAGAACACCAGACCTGCTCTGAACCTGAAGCTCAGCTTCCTGTTTTGATGAGCTCGGTCCGACAACGTTTAGAAAGTGTAGAAGATATGATTCAATCTCCATCTGAGGAACTGAGGGCTCCACCGGACTCCTCCCTGTATCTCACATTGTTTCGGACCTACTGTGACCCAGAGCAGTGTTTTCCCGAAACGAACGGAAGCCCTCCAACGCACAGGTCCTCCAGTGCCATCATACCCCCGTAAGAGATGCTAGCTCGGCGGCTAATTGTTGGAATCTCCCACTGTTTCTCTCATGGTCTGCCCCCGGGAGCTGGGTTGAAAGAGGTCAGCTGAAACAGCAATGCTAGATGAACTCACTGACTCACCAGTCAGGCCAGTTTGTAATGAGCCGACCAGCTGGTTGGAAAATGACTTGTATGCTCTGGCTTGAAATTGAAGAGGCGATTTCATTTATTTAGCTACGTGCTAAAAAAAAACAGCGTCTCCTGTGCACTTTATTGTGAAGATCTTGCTTTTTTGCCTTCTTGGTTGGACTTCCTGGCCTGCTAAATTTCCTCAGTGCTCTGCATTTTGGAAACGACGCCACGAGATGTCTGGTAGATTGAAAATTACAGTTTATTGTTATTTCTATCATGAATATATTTGTTTATGACATTCTAAATATGAAATAAATGACTAATTGACTGTCCTTTCACACCAAATACAATGTTTTTTCTTCAGAGTATAGCAGCGCCACTAGCTAGCCTGAGTCTTGAGCAGGTAGCAGAGCGTTAGCTTACGGCATGCATGACAACATGTCAACGCAGTTGCACTTGTGTACGCAAGCATCATCTGGCAGCTGGATAGCACGGAGATGCTAATACAGTGTTCATCCGTGTGCTAGCAGTCAAAAAACAATATTAGCTCCAGCTGTTTGTATCACCTGTATAACGTTATCAGAATTGCGCATCTATCATTAGCCTTGCTAACTAACACAGTCGGAAAACTACGGAATCGGTCACAAATGCCTGTTGGTTTTAGGATGAATTCTAGCTTGTGACAGAGATAGCGCTGCAGCAGGACATTTCGCAAACTTGGACTTCCCGTTAGAAGACGATGACTATTCATACTTAGTCGTATCCTCGCGATCCAAAACGCCCACCAGAGGAAACCGAACGTCAGCGCAGGAGTCGGGAGTGTGAACGACGTCCACATGTCTCGAGTGTCTCCATGTTTGTTTTTGCTTTTTTAAGAGGGGTCCCCAGCTGTCCCATCACTTTCTATCTACCAAAGGGCAAACAGGGGAACAAACAAGGGTCTTCATCATACGCGGCCTCTCGGGAATTTGTCCGCCGCGTCTTTAGTTAACAGTCGTGGAAGTCGGTATAAATCGAAATGTCAGCGTTAGCCTCCACTTGTGCTCCGAGCCCCGCACAATAAACAACCGCCTCGCCATTCTATTTTCGACAGCGACCTGGGCTGCTTTTTACGGGACGGCTATTATTCAAAGGAGAATAGGTGTCGGGTCTCGCCATAAATTCCGGCAAGTGTCCCGTGGACGGGGAGGGGGCGGCGGCGGAGGAAGTGACTCTCCCCGGTTTTGCTCTGCAGCGTCGTGACCTTTTGAGCGGAGACAGAGTCGTTTGTTCGGCTGACAGGAGCTGCTCTAATAATTCAGCGGGCAGCCAAAGCCGGTTTCATCCCGTGACGAGCAGGAGGGTGAAGGCGCGAGCATTAGTTTCCCTGATGGAGGGGGTCCCTCCTCCGGCTGCCCCCCCCCTGACGCCGGGACCCTCCTCATCTGTACGGATAATTCCCACCGTGTCACAGGGCTCCTTCAGGTGAGTCGCTTCATCTGGGATTAAAATAATCCTCGATTAACAGTGAGGTGAGGACGTCTTTCGTTCTTTCAAAAAGCATTCATGTCATTCAATAGATTTTGCAAAAATGAAGGCCTGAAAGAGCATTAAAAAGCATCAAATTCAATGTCTAGAGGTATTGAAAATGTAAATACCGTCATTTCCGGGCTATAGCTATGACTATCTTCGTCTTCCTCCTGCGCACTGAAGCCATTGAAGTCTTCTTCAGTGTGGGAACTGAACAGCCTGAGAATGACTTCGTCACACGCTTCCTCGTGAAGCTCATTAGCCCCCCCAAAAAATCAATCAATTAGCCGCATCGTTGTTTAAGCCGCTGCGTTCGAAGCGTGTGGTAAAAAGTAGCGGCTTGTAGTCCGGAAATGACGCTACGCTTGATGGGAAAAAACATTGATGAGGCTCCGTGAACATTGAATGATTTCCATCGCGGCGATCGGCTGCGACTGACAGGCGGAAGACTTGGATCGGCTTCTGTTCGCGGCCTGCGATCTGACGCCGCACGTTGAGCGGACGGT
>CAAKHD010009584.1:19852-22352 GCA_901007705.1 Fistularia tabacaria | reverse complement strand
GCAGCTTTTCATTGGCTCCTTTCCTGACGACCAAAGCGACACGTGATGAGTTTAAGGCCCCTGGGAAAGTTGACATTTGATTGTTTTTGTAAGGATTTTTTGGCAGTTCAATAGTATCAGTGTGTATACATATACATGTACATATAAATATACATATACATGTACGTGTACCTATACATATACATATACATATACATATACATATACGTATACGTATACATATACATATACATATACATATACATATCATTGCCTTCTTAAAGAAAGCCTAGGTTATTTTTTCAAGGTTTTCAGGGAACACAAAAAACTGAGCCATAATTGGATCAGGGGTTGAGTGAGGAAAAAAAAGATATGATTTTTGACCAAAAATTACTGGTGAAAGTATTTTAAGAATGTTGTGATAAACATGAAAATACCCACAAATGTATTTAAACAGGATTTTAAAATGAAGTTAATTATAGATATATATATATATAGATAAATATATATGCGTAAACATATAAATGTGCATTCACATAAATATAAATATAAATATAGATAAATAAATAAATATAAACATACATAAACCCATATAAACATATAGATAAACATACATATATATATATATAAACTTATACACATAAACATACATATATATGTGCATCTACACATACATATAAATGTACATAGGCCTAAAACTATGTACTGTATGTGCATATACGTCCATACACAATCCATATACATGTAAAAAGCCTATTTACACATGCATATATATGTATCTACATATACATGCACACATACATATACATATGTGTATAGATCTTAGTAAAAACATATATATGAAAATTGTACATCTTAGTATACACATGTATAAGTATATATAGATACATATATATATACAGACTGTGAGCAGGGCATGGAGCAGCTGGAGGGAGAAGATACAGTACATGTTCTTGTACGTGTACTTGTATGTATGTGTACAGTCGTGTAAAGGCTGCCCTCTGCATGAGCAGATCCAGCCGCTCAGTATCTTGGTTGCATCAGAGCCGAAACAGATTCTCCCTCCTGACGAGTTTCCGTTTGTTCACCCGATGAGCCCTTTAAAAAGTTAAAAAACTAATTTTGTACCTCATCCATCAGTAATACTCAACTCAATAAAATAAAGGCCCGACTGCGATAAATATTCTCAAAGCACGAAACGGCCCGACTCTGAATATTAACGGCTTTGGAGGAGATAAAAGGTGGCAGCGGGAACGTGAAGCTAATCTCTGTGTCCCTTCAGGACGCCGGGCCATGGAGACCTCCTTGTCCCGGGTCGGTCAGAGGAAGGACAAGATGGACGGCAGCGGTTTCGCGGACGTGTTGAAGAAGCCCTCCGAGGCCAGAGGTGAGTTTCCGTGGCGACAACTGTCCGGATCTTAGACCAATCAGAGGCTGGGTTACTGGCGGTTACCTCATTTAACCGCCGAAGTCCTTCCTCTTTACGCAACAGCCTCATCATCCGACACGGAGGGGGGTTTGACGGGAGGGACGGGCACACACGGGCTGCCGCTACGACCGCCGTTAGCGCTGACGGCTACGCGCTAGTAGCACGTAGCACGTAGCAATAACAATGGCGGACATTTGTCGAGACCCTGCAGCTGATGAAGCCGCGCCCCCTGGGAGAGCCCAAGGACTCGGGGCTTATTGTTTACCCCTTCAGTAAATAATAATAATAATAATGATAATAACAATAATTGAATCCTTCAAATATGATGTTTTATATTAGGCCCCGCCCCTGTTAAGGATCTGTTGCGTGCTGATTGGCCCTTTTGTTCAGGTAGTCGATGGTATTTTTTCCTTTTTCAGCCTTTAGCAGGCGCTAAAGACACTTTACGTACTGTCCTCATCTGAGGACACGCACGCAAAGACCGAAGTGAACCCGTGAGAAGGATGTGAGAATAAATTTAATTTATCTTGATTTATGTTTTTCAATTTCTTCTCATTTTCTTAATGCTTTTTCCAACGTCCTTCGAGACGTTTTACTCGGGGCAGGAAGTTCTTCGTGATGTTTAGGAGTTTAAAGCTTCGTATCCAGGAAATAACTGAACGTTGTCTGGGAATTTTGTCCAAAAGACAAATTCATCTGATATTTTTAATATTTTCTTGCTTTTCAGGCATTCTTTTTTCCAACTTTGTTTGATTTTAACTTCATTTTAAAATCCTGTTCAAATACATGTGTGGGTATTTTCAAACTCTGATTTAAAATCATTTGAATAATAATATAGATTATTCAGTTAAATTGAAGGAAATCCGTTGTTTCCACTTTTACAATTTCAATTCAAATGTTTGAATGTACTATATATTTTCTGTTTTTTTTTCCAGTCAGAGATTATTAGACGGCAGCAGGGAGGTTCCTCGCACTTTTATCACGTGACATTTTGCAAATTTCAGGCGATTTTACGCGGGTTTTCGGGTAATTCGGGGGGGGGGGGGGGGGGGGGGCAAAGGGGGCCCGAGGCGCCCCCCCCTCCCCGGGGCC
>CAAKHD010009571.1:3187-18187 GCA_901007705.1 Fistularia tabacaria | reverse complement strand
AAGACGCCGTCGGGCACGCCGGATCACACGTCCCCCAGCCCGGCGCTGCTGCTGGGCTCCGCCGCCGGCCTGCCGCCGCTGCACGGCCTGGCCCCGCCGCCGGGGCCCAGCGCCATCCCGGTACCGGGCGGCGCAGACGCGGTGCACCATCACCACTCTTTGCACCACGACACCATCCTGAACCCTATGTCCTCGAACCTGGTGGACCTCGGTTCTTAAGCCCGGGGCGGCCCGGGGGGGCGGACAGAACACTGTCTTTATCCTCTTTTTTTTTTTTAAATCTTCTTTTTTTTTATCCGGAAAAGAAAACTTTTAAATGAAGAGGAGGAGGAGGATGGGGTGTGTGTGTGTGTTTTTGTGTGTGTGTGTGTGTGTGTGGCGACGAGCCGCCCGCCCCGGTGTTTGCGAGGCAGGAAAAGACCGGACCACCGCGAGGGAGAAAACAAACGCACCCACCATCATCAAACCCTAAAAAAACCGCTTGTCTTATATTTAATTTTTTTTTAACTTTCCAAAAAAAGGTTGAAAAGTTTAAAGTGGAAAAAAACGAACTTGTTTCAGGGATTTTTTTTGGGGGGGAAGGGGGAGGAAACGAGCTAGCACTTACCGGAACCGGAAGTTTACCGGGCTAAGAAAAAAAAAAACTTTTCCTCTTTGATTTCCTTCCAGTTAAAAATCCCCAGCCGTTTATTTCTATTTTATTATTTTTTTTATTATTATTTTTGAAACTGTGCCGGGACCGGATCGCCTCCGAAAAGGACGTGTGGGGGGGTTTGATCGTCCGGACGGGACATTTTCACGGACAGAGGAGGAAAAAAAGGTGGAACTTTTTTTTTTCTTTCTTTTTTTACCAGAATGTAAGAACATTAACGTGTTATATTGTTGAAAACAATAACAAATAATAATGATAATAATAAAACAATGTCTTAATTATTGCTAACATTACCGTTGTTACTTTGAGGGTGTGGGAGGAGGAGGACGATGATAGATATGAAGAACCCCCCCCCATCCATCTTTCCCTCGATTATGTTTTTATCGTTGTTTACAAAGGTTTTCCAAGAGAGCCATAAACAGTTTATTTTATTTTATTTTGGCGGGGGGGGGGGTCTAACATCTTCAAGTGTCTTAAGAGCCTCTTTTAAAAAAAAAAAAACACCTTAACCTCTTGATATTATTATTATAATATTATTATTATTATTATTTGGAGGGAGAGGCTGCATGTGAAGAAGGCAAAATGATGAAACGAGCGACACGCCTATAGTTTCATATAACCTTTACAATAAAAGGAGAAACCCATGGATTTCTTATTTTGGTTATTTTGATTATTAGCGGTAGTGTTATTAGAATTATGAGTATTCTGACGTCACGCAGGTGTGTGTGGGTTTGTTTCTTCCGAGCTGGATGTGTGAGTGTGTGTCCGCATCAGGCGGCTTAAATCCCTATTCTTTAATTTGATTTTCACACAAAGGCCCTATTTATTGATATACAATTCTTTATATTTGTATATAAATGGATATTTTTGTTTGGAACCTCTGCTCGGGTCGGTGTTCCGGGATTTAACCGGATAATCCCAACTCCTCGATCTGCGTCCCCTTCGAGAAGCTTCCGGTTTCTTTATCATCTCATAATAAAAATGATAATTATTATCATTGTAATTAGAGTCGAAGTGTGTGGGATTAATGAAACAAGCGCATTTAAAACGGGGTTCTAGGTGTAATTACACCAGGAGTGATTTTTTTATTTGTTAATTAAGATTTTGAAATTTTAACTAAATGTTTCTGTTTGGTGAAACCGGATATCCGGTCAAAGTAACAAAAAAAAAGACCGGAAATTCGAGTCGGTATTTTAGCTGTCCATTTTTTTTTTTCGTTTTTGGGGAAAAACTAGAAAAAAGCACGAGTGGCCGTCCCGTCAAATAGCGGAGTGTGTGTGTGTGTGTGTGTGTGTGTATTTAAGCTAAAGTGATGACACCTTAACTGTCCCCGAAAGGGAACCGTTACAGTGTCGTTACTCGTTACTCTGAGTAACGGAGCAGCGACGTGGCCTCCTCCACCACACACACACACACACACACACACACATTTTCTCATATCTTCTCTTGTTTTGCACGGTTTTGCGAGCAAATGTTTTGTTGCAGCAAGACAGTATTTTTTTGCAAACACAAACACACACATACACACATACACACCCACCCACACACACACACACACACACACCTTTGCCTTCGACGGGCCTCAAACTCCTTAAAGTGCTGAGTGTGAGCTCGCTAATGCGAGCTCGTTAGTAACCCCCCCCCCCTCACACACACACACACACACACACAAACACACACACACCTCTTTGTACTTTACCCATAAAGTTTGAAAACTTAGAGGTGACGTGAACGCATCACGTGAAGGAAAGTTTTTGTTTTGTAACGGAGGAAAAAAGTGTTAATAGCTGACTCCCGGGCACGCACAAACACACACACACACACACGCAAGCACGCACAAGGGGATTAAACGTCAAGTGCACGGTCGTCTCGCACACTAACTCGAGTTTTTGCCGCTTCGCCTCGGGACAAAATCTCGCGTGTGTGCAGACTCGTGTCAGTGTGTTACTGTTATTGTGTGTGTGTGTGTGTGTGTGTGAGTGTGTGTAAGTGTTCAAGTGAAGTCCCGGTCCTCCAGTTGAGTTCAGCGTTTTATCAACGCTGGCCTATTGTCGTAACTTCCGGTTGTTGGTTTTATTTTTTGCCGCCACTACAACAAAAACATTAAATCACGCCGAACTTTTAGTATTGCGATATTTCTTCGCGTCGGGTTGATAATTGCCTTTAACTCCGAGAACCCGCAACAATTCATTACTGCTCCTCGATTTTGTTTTATTTTATTTTATTCTTTTTAAGAATAATTTTTTCACTTTGTCTAAAAAAAAAAAAGAAAAAGAAAGAATTAACCCTTTCCTGCCTGTTAAACCAACAGGTCCTCCAGAATTTCCAACCCGTTATTTAATTTTGAAAAGTGTTGAGTTTGACTTAAGAGGTAATCTTCACTCACATTACTATCATTATTATTATTATTATTATTATTATTGCTATTATCCTCCCCCCCTACTGAGGAATTGTTCAACCGATATAACGTGAAATAGTTTAATTTTAATTTAATTCATTTCAAAGGCTTCCTCTGATGTCTCTGTGAAAGTGATTGAAATCGGCTGCTTCTGGTTGGATGTCTCTGATTGTTTAACAATTTCAGTCATGTAGAAAAACACCAAAGGATTATGAGATTGATGGGTTTTTTTATGGCGAGGCCGTCTAGCTTATTTGCTTTATTCATTTAATTTACAGAAACGGTTTTATTTTAATAAGATTTCAGCGTGTTGACTCTCCTCCGCCCCGTCGCCTGGTTTTCATTTGGTCTTTTAAAAGGCAGCCGGCCGAGGGATTTGTCTCGTAAGCTCTAATTCGGCGTTATGAAGTTTCGCTGGCAGCCTCGGAGAAAAAGAAAAACATCCCATAATGACCCCACCACCACCAGCACCGCCGCCTCCCCTGCTCCCTCCTTTCAGCGCCGCAGATCTCAGATCATTCCAGATGATCGTCTCCAGAAGCCTCCTCTCGGGGAAAAGGCCTTGACTGAATCTGCGCTCCCGGGGGAACAACAACAGACACAGGTGACTGAGAGGCGCCGCCATGACAACCGCGCTCCGTCTGTACATCAGGTGCGGCGACGGTCGTTATAACATGACACGTTATTGGTCCCGCCGGGAGAATTCTCTTCACTTAGCGCCCCGTCAGAGGGGTCAGGGGTCAAACCTTTACAGCGGCGGAGCCCCAGAGCAGGGAGGGGTCGGCACTGTCTCCGCTCGGGGACCGTCCGGCAACTGTTCGGGGAGGTAAAGGGTTTTAAACGCTGCAGCTGCAGCTCACACACACACACACACACACACACACACACACACACACACATACACTCGCACACACACAAACACACACACACAAAGCGTCCCAATCGTCGAGCCTCCGCAGCTGCTCACGTCTAAATCAACCAAATCTCACGTTGTTTGTTTGAGTCCTGGTTGCTTTGAATGGGGAAACAGAGAGGCTGGAAAAAGGGACGGGGTGGATTTTGTTATAATTTGTCATTATTTTGTTGTTTTTAGCGTTTTGTGTGTAGCGTCTGACAAAATGGGAACAGTCTATTTGTCACCGTCGGCCGTCTTCGTGTTATTTACACATACATATCACCGCTAAAGCTAAAATATAGAATAATGTGTTTGCCTCTCGCGAAGAGATTCAGTGGATTCTTTTAGAATTATTATGATTGTTTTATGTTTTTGAAAATCAAAACGTGCCTTAGATGGTTATTACACGGTAACCAAGGTTGCCTCAACAAAGGAAACTCATTAAAACTACCGGTTGTGATTGAATCGGCCCGGACGACCTCTGAATGTGAAATTATACCATGGATTCTTTAACAGTGAATAACTGCATTATTTGAATTTCTGGAATTCAATTTTAAAAACATTTTGCATGTAAACAAAATCCAGCGTCTGTAATTGTGTTTTTTTTCTTTCTGTATTGAGCAGGATTTTTTATAACAGTTTTTCAATGCTTATATGTATACAAAGATAATAATAGTAATAACAATAATTATAATAATAATTATAACATGGTCACGTATGCTTGGTTTTTATAGAGATGTGTTTGTGAAATAAATGGTGGAATCATAAACAGCGAAAAAATACAAATACTGTGACAACACATGCCACGTTGTCATAACAACACAATGACTCCCACCAACACCTCCACCCTGCTGCTCAACCCAATGGCCAATCAGAGAGCCTTGGTCGTGGATAATGAGTGCCCAGACCTTGGAAATGTAAAAAAAAAAAAAATCCATCAAATTAATATAACATGAAACATAATTATAGTTTGTATCAAAACCCAGAATATGATGAAAGTTGGATAAAGTGCTTTTTTTTTCCTTTCCGATTGATAGCATCAATGATAATGTAATAACATTGCAATTACAGGCAGAGTGGAAAACACACACACACACACACACACACACACACACACACACACACACACACACACACCTTTGCCACACACCCCTGTTATTTTCCCCAAGTGCATCATGATTTAGTTTTATAATTTCCAGCGATACTCCAAATATTTTCACGCTCCCGTTTAATTTCACGGCGCATTTTGCGGAGGTCCTGCGTTGATTCGGGGTGTTTTGGTTCGCCGTCTCCAACATATCAGGTGTGTCTAATAAAAACAGGATCAAATCTGCAGGGCTTTTTGGGGAGGGCAGCAGAGGTTGTGCGGCGTGTAGAGTTACAGCCAGAAAACGGGGGTTGGGGGGGCGGGGGGCGGGGGGGGGCGAAGGGAGCATTAATGCAAGCCCTGTGTGCTGGACGCGTACTGTTAAAAAAAAACACACACACACACACACACACACACACACACACACACACGGTGTGGGTGAACTCTGCAGACGTGAAAGGTCGCCCGGCGAGTCCTGCTTCCGAGACCTCAGAGCAGCGCCGGCGGGAAAAAGACTTCAAATTTAAATATCTCACTTGAGTTTGAATGATCAGAATTAGCTTAGCATGCTCTAATTAGCTGGTTTTAGGAAACAGGTGGAGACGCATGTGTGTGTTTTCGAAAGGCTCACCTGGACCCCCCCCCCCCACCCCTCCCCGAGTCCCAGTTGGAGGGTCGACCCGGAGGTTGAACCCTGATGGTTTTCCCAGCCATTGTCACCGAACACCGTCCCATTAAATCCCTCCAAACCCCAACGCAGGCTCACGTCGTGCGCCACCATTTTCAAAATCCACGCTCCTCTTTTGTTTTTAGAAAGTTTTTTTTTTTTTTTTTTTATTGCCCCTTATTACACACTAATAACAAAATAAGAACATCATGTCGGCCCTGTGATATTTTTCTGTCTGCTTCACGCCTCGGTTGTTGTTACAGCGATGGAATTCATATTAAAACAAAAAAAGAAGAAAGAAAAAATAAAAAAGGCATCAGGCGGCGGATTTACAATCTTTTGACATTGTAATAGGGTATAAATCATTTATTTGCGATCTTATTACATTTGATTTATATCCACGACACATCAGAGCTTTTATTTGCACCCCGATGTCGATTGCGATTAGCATTCAGTCGCATCGCTGCCTCGTTGACGTGGGGGGGTTTATAACCTGCTTATTACAGGGGATTTATAACTGACTTATTACAACTCACCTGTGAAAATATGTGCGAAAAAAAACACACACACCGTCTGTGAGGGCTGAATTAAATGAGCAGGAGCGCACGGATGCGAATTGGATTGGATTGAAAAATAAAAAAAATTGGAATTGCAGTGGAGGGAGGAGGGGTAGGAGCGTGTTTTTAAAGTTTATTCTGCACATCCTGCTGGGCCCCGGGAGAATTAAAGGATCCTCGCGTCTGATTCAGATCAATAGCTGTTTGTGTTGATTGTGCACACTCTCCCCGTCTCTGCACGACCGTGTGTGTGTGAGTGTGTGTGTGTGTGTGTATGTGTGTGTGTGCGTGTGTACAGTTCAGGTTCGTCTGTTTCCAGCTAAAACACACACCGACGGGTCCGACCTGCCCAACTGCCGGCTCAGCACGCATGGCCGTGCTCGTGGCACTTTGGTTACAAGCACTGGTCAAAAAAAGGAATTAAAATAAAAAAAAATAAAAAAAAACAGGTCTCGCTTGTTTGGAAATCAACTCGGGTCTGTGCATGAAATTGAAAAAATAAATAAATAAAAGAATAAAAATGTATTCATAGTTCAGCCAGGATCATGTGTTGTTACTTGTCATAACGCAGAAACAACTCACAAACCGTTCAATTACGGTGATCAAGATGAATAGGAGTACGTGCACGATCAACATGTGACTTGAATAGAGGGAAATAAGAAAAAAAAAAATTCTGTTGAAGTGATATTTCATATATCTGGACGCTCCTGGCCGCTGCCGTCCTGCAGGAGGTGAGTCCGACCCCAACGCGAGGCAGCGACGCGAGGTCAAAGGTCGATTTGAAGAAAAAAAAAAATAGGCGCGCCGGAAAAAGAGGGGGGTCGGAGTTACCGTGGCGACCAGCATACGTTGACTGCAACAAGAGCGGGGATTACGACTGGCCGAATCAATGAATGTCTCTTTTTGGAAACGAAGTGATCCTGTGACATCCGTCCAGACGCTGCGGCCTGAGACTGCGTCCGAAACACCTCCTCCTCCTCCTCCGAACCCGTCCTGCAGGCCCGCTTTGATATGCTTACAGAGAAGCACAGCGTCGACGCGGAGAAGCTGAGAGCCAGCTATTCGGGTTCCTCCATGGTTTTCGGGAGGGGGGGTTCAGCGCCTCCCCTCCCATCCTGCCTGAACTCTGCCGCCACCTAGTGGCTGGAGTGTGTAACAGCACCCTGATCCAGGGGGTTGCTGCTTGTGACAAGCTTGTATTCACGTATTTTGTTCTCCCTTCTACCTTGCAGGGCCTGCAATGAGCTTCACCCTCGTGGCCCCGGTGGTGCAGATCCTTTTTTGGGACGGCTCTGAGGACATCTGGAGTTTCCACGTCAACGGTCCTGGACTTAGTGTTCGTCGATAACGCGGCAAAGGTCTCAAGCGGCTCCCTGCAGAACATCTTCCAAAGGATCTGCACCGTCTCCCCATCCCGGTGCCTTGTCTTCTCCAGGTACAACACACACACACTCACACACACTCACACACACACACACACACACACACACACATGCACTTGATTGCAACAAATTATATGAAACAAGAAAAAAAACAAGCTGTTCCGGAGATAAAGTCAGGCTGAGATGGTTCGGACATGCACAGAGGAGGGACAGTGAAGATGTGGGTGGGAGGATGGTGAGGGTGGAGGACATCTGGAGACACACCAGAGAGGAGGTGTGAGGGAGGAGGATGACGAGGAGAGGGTTAGATGGAGGGAGATGATTGGCTGCATCTTTTACGCTACCACATCTGTCCACTAGGGGGTGCAGTTGGAATTAAATAATGAGTGCCAGATTTACGTTAAGGTGAAAACAGCAGGATATGTGTGAATGAGAGGGAATACATGTGTGTGTGTTCGTGTGTGTGTGTGGGTGTGTGTGTGTGTGTGTGTGTGTGTGTGTGTGTGTGTGTGTGTGTATACATATATGTATATACATATATATGTATATATATGGCATAATGATGCAGTAGAAGAATGAGGGACCTTTCTGCGTTGAGTCTCCATGTTCTCCACGTGTCTGCGTGGGGTTCCTCCAGGTTCTCCAGGTTCCTCCCACAGTCCAAACACATGCAGGAGGTCGACTGGAGACCCTAAAGTGTCCAGATGTGTGAATGAGAGGGTGAAGTGTTGGACGTCTCCGTACCCCGTTACCCCGCAGCATTTGTGGTTTACATAATGAATGAATGAATAAATGAAAAAAAAAAAAACAGTGTTTTGATCCTTTAAACCCTCAAGGAAATTAAAAAAAGGAAAATACAAAGCTTCCTTTTGTCCTCCTGTGCCCCCCCCCCTCCTCCTCCTCTTCCTCTTCCTCCCGGTGTCTTCTTCTCCTTCTTCTTCCTTCCGATAACTTACACAAGACTGGTTTCCAAGCTGCAGACTCTTCTGGCAGTGTGTGTGTGTATATGTGTGTGTGTGTGTGTGTGTGTGTGTGTGTGTGTGTGTGTGTGTGTGTGTGTGTGTGTGTGTGTGTGCTCACCCACAGCAGTGGCAGCTGCTGGGAGTCTCTCTTGCTTTTGCCGCCGTTCACTTGCTGCTTGATTAGCTCCTCGGCTGCACTTCAGACGCTCCTGGGTTCCAGCCAGAGCAATTTGCCGGTGAGAAATGCAGAAAACACGCCACGGGTATGATTTCCCTCCGCAATGAGAGGTGGACACGGAGGAGGAGGAGGAGGGGATCCGTGTCAGTGACCTTAAAGCTTCTTTATACACCATTTGTAAATTGTCGCACACTCGAGTTGGCGCACACACACATGCGTGCACACACACAACTAATGTTGTCTTTGTGCATGTCGCTGGTTTCACCCCCTCAACTCCAGAGCCATTACGTCCCGTCAGATCGTTGTCCTCCTCCCCTCCGTCCCGCGGCGCCCCCCTGTGGCCGAGAGCAGGACGTGCCCTCTCAGGCGTGTTTCCTCATTTGATTTGACGTGTTTGTTTCCAGGAGCGCCGTTGGTGAGCGAGGACTTCATGTCGCCAGATGTTCACACGGCGTCTGCAGCATCTCCACTGGCCGTGGTTCTGATCAGCCTCGTCTGTACGGCGCGCTCACACGCCGCTGCCGCCTCGCGGCGAGAAGGTTCCCGGTTGGATTCCCACAGGGGAGGGGGGCCTTTCTACGTGGAGCCTCCATGTTCTCCCCGTGTCTGCGCCGGGTTCCTCAGGGTTCTACGGGTTCCTCCCACAGTCCAAACACATGCAGGAGGTTCACTGGAGACCCTGGATTGTCCAGACGTGTGAATGGGTGTGTGTTTCTATATAATCACCCATGACCCTGAATGCAGAACTGAAACGGAGATAACGAATGAATGAATGAATGAATGAGTGAATGAATGAATGAATGAATATTGTGTTACATTAATATGTCTCTGAGTCCCTCTCAGAATGTTTTTTTATTCCCTTTTTACTTGTTTTAACTGATTTCACATGAAGACGGGAGGCGAAGATGATCCTTTGCACACGTCACATAGAGACATACAAACATTCACCCTCTCATAGACATGCAGCCATTCACCCTTTCATTCTGGTGTCAGAATAACATGCATACATTCATACATCATATAGAGACACGCAACCATTCACCTTTTGCAAAGACATGAAAACATTCTCTGTCGCTCAGACATCATGTAAACATACAACCATTCACCCTCTCATTCTTCCATCACATGGACATACAAACATTCACCATTTCATTCATGTGTCATGTGGAGACATGCCAACATTCACCCTCTCATTCATTCAACATGTAGACATACGACCGTTCACCCTGTCATTCTCATGTCATTAAAACACGTGTAAACACTCGCCCTCTCATTCTTACATCACATGGAGACATACATAGATTCACTCTGTCATTCATATATTATGGAGACATTCAACATTCACCCTCTCATTCATGGGTCATCTGGAGACATGTAACCATAATGGAGTATGCGTTACCGTAGCAATAGCGATACCTCCACACACACACACACACACACACACACACACACACACACACACACACGACGCCTCCACTCCGCCAGTGACATTTGAATTAATGAGCGGCGGGCGGGTGCTATCTTAATCCCCCGAACAAACAGTGCGCGGCGCCTCCTCGTGCTGGTGTTCTCGGGCCCGCGGAGGATTACAGCGGGGAAATCAAAAGATGGCACGTTTGCACATTGCCCGCTGACATCGTCACACCGAGAACACACACCGCAGAGTTAAGCCAATTGACCGTTTACACGGCTCTCAGACGCTCCCTCTGCCCTCTCCACGCTCACCAGCAGCTCACACACCTCTCTGGATCTGTGTGTGTGTGTGTGTGTGTGTGTGTGAGAAGGAGGGAGGGTGCATTTACAACAACATACACGTTTGATTTTTGGATGAACTCAACATTTTATTGCAGTTGTTCCGCTGATGATGATGATGATGATGTTGTGATGAAGATGAAGATGATGGTAATGATGAAGATGAAGATGAAGATGAAGATGAAGGTGAAGGTGAAGATGGTGAAGAAGGTGAAGATGGTGAAAATGGTGAAGATGGTGATGGTTATGATGGTCATGATGATGGTAAGGATGAAAGTGATTATGATTACGGCTATGATGAAGATGATGACGATGATGATGATGATGCAGATTATGGTGATGAGATGATGGTGGTAATGGTGATGAAGATGATGGTGATGATGATGATGAAGATTATGGTGATGAGATGATGGTGGTAATGGTGATGAAGATGATGGTGATGATGATGATGAAGATTATGGTGATGAGATGATGGTGGTAATGGTGATGAAGATGATGGTGATGATGATGATGAAGATTATGGTGATGAGATGATGGTGGTAATGGTGATGAAGATGATGGTGATGATGATGATGAAGATTATGGTGATGAGATGATGGTGATGATGATGATTATGAAGATTATGGTGATGAGATGATGGTGGTAATGGTGATGAAGATGATGGTGATGATGATGATGAAGATTATGGTGATGAGATGATGGTGGTAATGGTGATGAAGATGATGGTGATGATGATGATGAAGATTATGGTGATGAGATGATGGTGGTAATGGTGATGAAGATGATGGTGATGATGATGATTATGAAGATTATGGTGATTAGATGATGGTGGTAATGGTGATGAAGATGATGAGGATGATGATGATGATGAAGAGGAAGATGATGATGCTGATACTAATGATGAAAGTGAAGATGATGATGGTTATGATGAAGATGATGACGATTATGATGGTGATGATGATGATGATGAAGATTATGGTGATGGAGATGAAGATGATGATGATGATGATTACAAGGGTGATGATGAAAATGATGATGATGATGTTAGGATGATGATGAAGAGGAAGATGATGATGGTGATGATGAAGATGATGAAGATGGTGATGTTATGATGGTGACAATAATGATGGTCAAGATGAAAGTGATGATGATGATGGTTATGATGAAGATGATGATGATGACGAGTATGGTGTTGATGATGATAATGAAGATTATGAAAATTACGGTGATAAGATGATGTTGGTAATGGTGATGAAGAGGAAGATGATGATGATGATGATGATGATGATGAAAGTGAAGATGATGATGGTGATGATGAAGATGATGATGATGACGAGTATGGTGTTGATGATGATAATGAAGATTATGAAAATTATGGTGATAAGATGATGGTGGTAATTGTGATGAAGAGGAAGATGATGATGATGATGATGAAAGTGAAGATGATGATGGTGATGATGATGATGATTACGGTGATGATGATAGTGATGAAGATGGTGATGATGATGAAGATGATGATGAAGATGAAGATGATGATGATAAAGTAATGATGATGAGATGATGATGATGATGATGAGATGAGGATGATGATGAAAATGAAGATGATGATGATGATGAAAGTAATGATTATGAGATGAATATGATGATGATGATGATGATGGGTGATGAAAGTAATGATGATGAGATGATGATGATGATGATGAGATGAGGATGATGATGAAAATGAAGATGATGATGATGATGAAAGTAATGATTATGAGATGAATATGATGATGATGATGATGATGGTGATGAAAGTAATGATGATGAGATGATGATGATGATGATGATGAGATGAGGATGATAATGATGATGATGATGATGATAATGATGATGAAAACGAAGATGAAGATGAAAATGAAGATCATGATGATGAAAGCAATGATTAAGAGATGAAGATGATGATGATGATGATGATGATGATGATGATAATGATGATGAAAACGAAGATGAAGATGAAAATGAAGATCATGATGATGAGAAAGATGATGATGATGATGATGATGATGATGATGATGATGATGATGAATATGATGGTAATGATGAAAGTGATGATGATGTTTATGATGAAGATGATGATCGTGACGATTATGATAATGGTGATGGTGATGAAGATGATGGTAATGGTGGTGATGATGGTGGTTATGGTGAAGATGATGCTGCTGCTGCTGCTGATCATGATGATGATGATGATGTTGATGACGATGATGGTCAGGATAACTGTTGAGATGATGATGATGATGATGATGATGATGGTTATGATGAAGATCATGATTATGAACCATGATGATGGTCATGATGGTTGATGGTAGTGGTGATGTTGATGATGAGGATGGTGATGATGGTCACGATAAGGATGATAGTGGTGCTTCTTCTGCTGCTGCTGCTGCTGCTGATGATGTTGGTGCTTGCTGGTCCCAGCTGGACTGAGTGGAGGAGCGGGAGCCTCGCAGGCTTCAATAATGCATGTGCCTGGGGTGAGGGGGTGAGGGGGTGAGGGGGTGAGGGGGTGAGGGGGGGTGGGCACCTCGGGACAGGGTCCGTTTTTAAAGAGGTGCTTTAGAGATGCTCCTCAGCCGACTCATGCGCAGGAATCTTATTAAATATAGAAAAAGTGGTGGGACAAAACATCCGGCTCCAGCTGAGAGCCCCCGGGGGCCCCCGGTTATTACCCGGCGAGCCGCATCTCACACGCACGTCCTCCGCGGATCCAACCAGTGACGGACGCCGGCGGAGCTCTTCTCCCGGCCGCACGGCTCCCCGTCCGCGCGGGATCTAAGAATATCACCGCACGGGCACTACTGTATGTTTGTGTTCGTGCCGGCCGGCGATCGCCGACTTATATCATGCACAGGCTTTTAAAATATTAATTTGAAAGACACCCATTCGGTAATTTGCTCTGAGAGTGCATTTTCCTCTAGGCCCCATCAGCCGAAGCCCCCCTTCCTCTTCCTCCTCCTCCTCCTCCTCCTCCTCTTCCTCCTCCTCGTCCCGGCCCAGGACTGCAAAGCGACCCCGGCGATCTCAGATAAAGGTCGCTTACACTCCCGTGAACCTGCAGTCGGGCCGGGGCCGTTCCGAGGACATGAGAGCGGGTACAAAGCCAGGAGATGAAAAGGAAGCCATGGCCGGCGGCGTGCAACGCGCCGGCGTTTCCCCGTCTCCCCACCACCACCACCACCACCCCAGCCCTCTGTTTTTGGTTTTAATGGCGGAGTGGAGGCCCGGCCGCCGCCGGCGTTCACTGTCCATTTACAGCGAAACCCCCCCCGTCCCCCCCGTCCTCGCCTCCACAATAGGGGGAGTTAAATTCTAAAAGGCCGCGCTCCAACGGACACCATTTATGCTCTCCTCCTCCCCTTCAACCACCCGACAAACGCACACACACACACACACACACACACACACACACACACACACTAGCATACACACTCACAAGTCAGTCAGTGAATCTCCTGGTATCAGTTCTGAAACATTAAGCAGGGAGCGGGGGTTCCATTACACCCGCCGCCGTCTGAATCCTCGATCTCGCACTAAATGGAGAAGCCGTTCCAACATCATTTGACTTTCACGCCATGAAACTTTCATGAGCGTGTCCCTGTGTGTGTGTGTGTGTGTGTGTGTGTGTGCGTGTAAGTGTGTGTGTGTGTGTGCGTGCGTTTTTTATGTCCGCAGACATTCACAAAACATGGAGTCAAACAAAGGTACCATCGACACGGCCGTTTGGCTCTGAGAGTGTGGCGGCAGGCGGCGGCGGCGGAACACCGTGATGGTTGTCACCGGTCCCTCCATTTGAGATGAAGTGGAACTCAAAGGAAAGCAGATCCTCCCAGATCTTCTTGGCTGAGCTTCTCCTCCTCCTCCTGGCCTCCCGGCTTCCTGCTTCGACGTGCAGTTCCAGATTCGGCCGCTAGATGGCAGCAGAGGAGCGTGTGTGGATCTCCTCCGCCTCCAGCGTGGGTCGCTCCGCACCTGCTCCCCCCCTCCTCTCCCCGGTCGGGGGGCCCCGGGGGGCCCGGCGTCCACGGTAATCCATCCCATAGCGCGGTAAATGGAGGTTAAATTGATAAGGGCGGGCCTCCGCGGATCCGCGGCCTGTTAGTTAAGTGCATGAGGATTGTGATGCTCTTTATGAACACATTAGGGCCGCTCACCCCCCACGCGGGTTAAATACACGGCTGATGAGCCGGTGCGTTTGGGGCCCGTCGATAAACCGAGATTTGCAGCTGGAAGTTCACCTTTAACCTTTGCTTTTTTTTGTTGTTGTTGTTGTTTTTGTCGTCGTGAACGTAGAGTGTGCGTGGGGTCTCTAAAACTTGACGATTTGATTTATCTCCGTGAATTTACCTAACCCCCCCCCCCCCCCCCCCCCCCCCCCCCCCCCCCCCCCCCCCCCCCCCCCCCGCCGCCCCCCCCGACCGGGGGGGGGGG
>CAAKHD010009569.1:71697-73301 GCA_901007705.1 Fistularia tabacaria | reverse complement strand
CACACACACACACACACACACACACACACACACACACACACACACACACCTTGGATTTGCATTGAACAACATGAGTGTTTTGTGGAATTATTGGGTTTCATTCAGGTTTAAAAATAAAATAAATTCAGAAACCTCCCACCAGGAGGCACAATTATCAAATGCGGTGGTTTATAATGTAATGGCTCACCTCCTGCTATCATAAGCGGAGCATTAATCATTTAAAGGGATAGAAGGCCATACGACTTTCCCTTTTTTTTTTTTTTTCATAGCTGCTGTACAAACCAGCAGACGGTACACAGATTGTGTGCATCTCCTAACTGCGATGCTTAGGGATGGTAATGGCAGCAGGAGGATCAATAAATGATCCATGGGGTGGGCGGCGACAGGAATGATAATGACCGCTGAGTGATCCTTTTGAATCAGGAAAGGTGAAGGTGAAGAGGTGCCAACGGTCCCGACGCGCAGACGCACCGGAGCCTAAACTGGATGGAGGAGTTAAGGTCACCGAGATTTATGCAACATCATCAGTTGTGTACGATGATGGAATTACTCTCATCTGAGGATCCCAGACATTTTCCATTTCAAGTTGAGTGTTTGTCCTTGAGCTAAGAGAGGTGCCGCATGCAATGTTTCATCTTTAAATTGAGGAAGTTCAGCTCGGATTTCACCAGGTATTTTAACGTTTACCTGTAACGGAACGCTCGAGGAAATATTGCACATGGTGTTTTTACGCAACTGCATTCGCAGGATCAATAAGATGATCTGAAATGCTACCTCGGTGTTTGGTGTCGAACCAAAACAAAGATTCACACGAGGGTCGGTGGAGGACGGAGAATAAGGGACAAAACTGCTCCATTACGTTGCGTTTTCCATCAGACTCATTCAGCGAGAGACCAGTGAGGCCCGGTTTCTTAATTGTATCCGCTAATGACAGCTTTTTAGACACTGTTTACATGCACTGCACATTTAAAAATGGCTCAAAATAAATAAATATTCATATACTATATTCATATGTGTTTTATTTTAGAAGGGTCTTTACTATTTCTTAACTGCATGGGTTGATTGAGTGGTAAATTCGACCCCCCCCCCTCCCCCAATGGGGATTAATAAAGCTATTTATCCATTTAGAGCTCTTGTCAGCACACTGCTGTCAACTGCATTCATTTACAAATCTGTTGAATACAGTACAGTGTTCACACCATGACTTAGGGCAGCTGCAGCTACATGTAGTCGCTCAGATGTATCTTTCTAATGTTTTTTTTTTTTTTTTTTCTCAAAAAAGCCTTTTTTTCTCAGAAAAAAAGTCTTTCATCAGAAGCCTGGCTGTTCTGCTGTCTTGTGATTTTCTCATTTGCCCTCTGACATAATTTCCTTTGGTTACATGATAATAGATTTCAGTAGAAAAAAAAAAATGAAGCCAACTCGTAAGTCAATTCAAAATTTGGTCTGATGAATTTAAACTTAACTGAATCGGATAAACGTCAAATAATGTCTTATACTAGAAAAATCAGAGGCTAGTTTAAGTACATTTTGTTTACCAAACTCTTACTCACATGTAGAGGAATTTTAAATCCATTAACAGCACTTTCTGCTTATGTTTAGGA
>CAAKHD010009569.1:31697-66697 GCA_901007705.1 Fistularia tabacaria | reverse complement strand
AAAGTATATCTGTCAAGACTGATATCGCAGTGAAATTGATTGTTTACCCTTCTTTCTTCATGTTATCATTTAATTTCTGCTACAACTGTGACGTTAGATTTTTCAAATGGGTTTTGAAGATCCAGCAATGCAAATCCAAGGTATGTATGTGTGTGTGTGTGTGTGTGTGTGTGTGTGTGTGTGTGTGTGTGTGTGTGTGTGTGGTTGTGTGTGTATGGTTGTGCAGTATCAATGACCTTGACCTCAAACCTGACTCAACTAAAACCCTTGAATCTAACTTCCTCCTGCCTTGGAGCTGATGAGAAACTGGGTTCATCACAAAGCTGATGGACAACCCAGAGCACTGAAGTTCTTCTGGCACTAACAAGCCACAGTTCAACTTATGATTTTCCGAAATATGAGCCGATACTCGGTCGAATTTTTGTCTTGTGTTACAAGCCGAGACCAGAGCTGTGGGATGAGTTTTTGAAACCAAGGTGGCCACCGATGTCGGTGAAGCGGCGTTTAAAAACACTTGGAAGCTAGGTAGCCCAGCAAAAATCATGGAAAAAGATGAGCGAGGTTTTGCATGCTGTTGCCTTGTTCCTGAAGAGATGGAGAAGTTGTTGTCGGTGAGATACCATGACCGAGAGCGCCGTCTGTGAGGGGACGCGACACCTTTATGGGGGGATTTGGTGCAGCAGACGGCAGGGACGAACAGATGACGCATCGGTAGCCTTTCTAAGCCAGTCGAGGATGGTTGATCATATTTAAAAGAGGACCAACATTCACTCCGTCATGTCATCAACTTTAGTGATAAAGTATGGCATCGTGTACAAATTGAATTTACCAATGCATTGTAGCATTATGTGTGTAGCATGTAAGTTAGGTTTAGTGATAGAGCATGAATGGAAAAAACCCTAAACCACCACCGCCACTACCGGCATCTTCAAGGTGCATTCACTTAATAACCAATTTATTTCTTTACATTCTCTTTTGTTATGTATTATTATTTTCAATACATTCTTTTTCATTTAAAAAACAGAAACAAAACTTGGATCTGTAAATGGATTAGTAGCGTTTGAATTCATTTCAATGGGAAAATGATATGAATACATCTCTATTGATCTGTTTATCTATCTATGTATCTATGTATATATACACTATTTGATATACAATTAAATTGAGTTGACCAATAGTTGGTCAGTTCAGGAGGGAAGGAGGGGCGGAGTTCACCCTGGACTGTTTGTCAGTGTATCACTGGGCCACATCTGGACAGATACACAGTTTCTTGCTTTGCTTTTCTACACCAAAAGGAGTAGCGTTCCAATCTCGGTGTTTCCTGCAATGAAAATGAAGGCCATTCTGATTCTGATTCTGATACAACCATTGACTCTCTCATTCACTCGTCATATGGAGACTTAGAACGATTCACTCTCATTCACACAACTGGATGGTTTAGGTTTTTCAGTGGACTGTTTGCTAAGAGGCAGACGATGGATGGATGGATGGATGGATGGATGGTATTATTGCACCGTAGTGGATAAATCATATCTCTATGATTTGGAACCAAGGGTTTGAGTCTGACCAAGAAAATAGAAAACACATTGGATTCCTTGTTTTCCTTAAGTTCAGCCTTTCTAGTTCCACCTGAACATGCCCGAGACTCCCCTGACTCCTTATCTCCGAATGCTAACTTCAAAATAGTATTGATATTATGAATATTCATTTAAAACCAAAGTCCATTCCGGGTCCTGCAAAACAGCTGTGGTTTGGATTTGTTCATTCTAATGCACAAATAACAGTTTCTCATCTCATAACTAAAAAGAATCCCTTATTTTGCATAAATAAAAGGGAATATCTCTCACGACACAATTTGTTCTCCGAACTTTGTCCCTTTTTTGTCTTGGTAATGAGTATTAAACCGTCACAGAGTCACAAGTGTGACTGTATTCGTCATGTTTTCCGTTAACATTGCCCTCTGGGAGTCAAGGCTCAAAACGTACATACTTGTAGCAAACAAAGAATTTGCTTGCTGTACAAAGTAACCTACCAAATAATGAGACGTTTCATCTCCTATATGAAAGCGCAAGAGTTCAACGGCGTTCAAACACAATGAGGGCTTTCAACTACCGAGCCAAGATAGCTCAGTCCTTTTCAGGCTGAAAATGTGTCTTTGTTGCACTTTTTTGGAAGTTCTGATCTGCATCCCTG
The DNA here is from genome assembly GCA_901007705.1 of Fistularia tabacaria. NCBI lineage: Eukaryota > Metazoa > Chordata > Actinopteri > Syngnathiformes > Fistulariidae > Fistularia > Fistularia tabacaria. Next base: position 64,504 of record CAAKHD010009569.1, on the reverse strand, counting down.
CCTCCCTCTTCCTTTCCCTTTCCTCCTCTCAGTTAATGAATTTTAACTTCCCCTCCCAACATTTCAGTTGTTGTCAGACAGTCAAACAGATGGAGTTGGGTGGGGCTCTTGGCTCGCAGGGGCCAATCTGCATCAGACGAGCGGGCTGACAGAATAAGGCCATGTGGTGGTGAGAGAAACACCTGAACCGTGTCCTCCGAGGGGCTGCTACCCACATTCCTAGAGGAGGCTCATAAGTTCAAGCATTCTGAAAAAGTTCCCCTCAACTTTGAGCATCCAGGGGCCCTTTCATCTGATCTAGGAAGGTGAACTCATATGTGTCTCCCTGTGTGTGTGAGAGATGAAAAAGGAAGGGTGGCAGCAGAACAGGTAGGATTTTGATTAAATTAATCGCTACCACACGGCAAATCAGGCGTTTTTTTTTTAAGCCCCGGTGACAAACTCAGCCTCCGAAACAAAGCAGATGCGCATGCAAAAATTCAACGCGTGCGACCCCATTTTTTTTCGTAGAAATAAATGTCACCGCCTTGATTTAATTGCGTTTCATATTTTACATTTTTTTCCTCCGTGCAGAAGATTCAAGGGTCTTGTTCATGGCACGTACTTTTAAAATAGCGGGGAAATGTTTGTGACACAACCCCTCCTCCCTGACACCGCAAAATAGACAGAATTACAAAACGACATCGATAACTTGAAGAAACTTAAAAGAAAAGGCAATGAAATATGGAGATGATAATAATAATAAGAGAGCTGTTCATACAGACTACAGTCACTTCCACATCAGTAGAGGAATAGAAAATTAAAAAATACCAATATAAATAGGACAGAAAATGAAATATGAATGCAGGATGAATTATATATATCTGAAACATTATTGTACATACTAAATACAGTAGTCATGTGAATAATGCAGGGAAATCTGTTTGTAGTTTCCAGTCATCTGTAATAGAAACCAGGCAGTGTTTGACCTCGAGCTTCCTCATGACTCTTCTCCACGTGCTCATATCGTTCAGGATGACATAAGGCCTGCAGCCTCTCCTCTCCCTCGCTCTTACTTTGACTCTCAGCCAGACATGAGGGCAGCCGGGGAGGCCGGGACTCTGGCACCACGTTTATGATAGAAACATCAATGTTTTATAGATGATCATAAAATTTAAATGTTTTGTTTGGATTAAACTTCTTAAAGTTTGGACATTTCTCATGTATAAAGGTGTCAAACTGTGAATAAATGCGTGCATTTCTTTTTATTGCGCATTGATCAGTCTTTGCAATGAATACCAATTACCCGTCTCTCCCTCTCTCCCTCTGTCTATCTATCTATCTATCTATCTATCTATCTATCTATCTATCTATCTATCTATCTATCTATCTATCTATCTATCTATCTATCTATCTATCTATCTATCTATCTATCTATCTATCTATCTATCTATCTATCTATCTATCTATCTATCTATCTATCTATCTATCTATCTATCTATCTATCTATCTATCTACTGGATGCTTGAAATGATGGATCAATCATGCTGACCAACTTAACACTTGGCTTCTTCCTTTCCTTTCAGCTTCTCCCTTTAGGGGTTGCAACAGCAAACCAACCTCCTCCTTCTGGCTCAATTCTCTGTATGCTCCTCTCTCACACCAGCTACCTTCATATCCTTCCTCACCACGTCCATAAATCTTCTCTTCGGCCTCCCAATAGACCTCCTGCCTGGCAGCTCCAATTTCCCGCGTCCGTCTACCAATATATTCACTGTCCCTCCTCTGTACATGACCTAGCCATCTCGGTCTGGCTTCTCTGGCCTTATCTCCAAAACATCTAACATGTGCTGTCTCTCTGACCGACTCATTCCTGATCCCATCCATCCTCATCACTCCCGAAGAGAACCTCAACATCTTCATCTCTGCTACCTTCAAGTCTGCCTCCTGTCTTTTCTTTAATGCCACTGTCTTCAAACCATCAAACAAAAACACAATGGCTGGTCTCACCACTGTCTTGTACTTGGCTTTGGATAAAAAGAATATATGTATATATACATAATATATATAGCACTTTATTAAGCTTTCAACAATTTTAGTAAATACCGTCAGTGAATACATTTATCTATGTTTATTATGAATGGAAGAATAAATCAAAGTTGTGACATTCGTTGCTTCTATCGGATACTATGTTTACAGTGGCACTCACCAAGGTAAATTCCTGGTTTAAAATTCAAGAGATTTTGTGACTTTAAATTAAATAAAAAATGAAAAAAAACTGTGAAATGACTTCTTTCTGTCCCTGTCACTCTGGTTTTCTCCTCCTCTGTTTCCCTCCCTCTCTTTATTCCTGAGGGTCTCAATCAGATGACAACATGGTCTGTATGCCATTGTCAGAAGACATTTCAATTTGGCTTCCCTCCTTCGGGCAAATTACCACTTCAAAAGGTCTGCGAGTCCCCAGGTCGATCCCAGTGGGGTGGGCTGTCTCGCTCTCTGTCTCTCTTTCTCTCTCTCTCTATCTGTCTCTCTCTCCCTCCCCCTTTCTTGTACCCCTCTGCTCGGATGCTGATTATGGTTCAGCCCCCCCAACACAAGCCCCACTTGAACACACTTCTCCCCTCATACTAAACAATATTCTCTCGGAGGATGGTGATAGCACTTCATTATTCTGCCTGGAGTGGGTAATGTGAAGAAGACTCACGGACATAAACAATGGGCGAAAATGCAAAAACACATTTTCTAGACTGACAGTTTTATGTAGTTTTAGGATTTGACCCGGAAATCGTTTGTCCTAAACAAACACATTTCATGAAGTCAGTGTAGCCAGCAATTTTAATCCAATGAAGATTATGTCAGTGAATCTTGGTATATAGTCTAGATTTTTTCTAGATGAAATAAAATAAAATAAAATAAAATAAAATAAAATAAAATAAAATAAAATAAAATAAAATAAAATAAAATAAAATAAAATAAAATAAAACAGAGAAAGGACAAACAATAAAAACAAACACAGAATACTGTACAAGTGAATCAGAGAAATGTTTTTGATTCATTCACCATCTTGCCATGCCTCCCTCACTCTCCATCATCACCAGAGATGCACTGTGGGACCAATAAAAGGTAACCTGTATCAAACCATTGAAAAAATTCACATTGTTTCTCTGCAGCTTACAAAGGAATTTGGATTTCTCGGACTGCTTCAAGTTGAGGCAGCTGTTGGTGGAGAGAAAAGAAAAGGAAGGAGCACTAAAAAGTAACAAACTAAACTCAAGGCAATGAGAAACTGATGGAGGCCCAAACAGGGACATGGTGTGCTTTCCTGAACCTTTAGTGAATTCATAAATCAAAATCTTGCTGAATGAGAGAATAGTCTGACAATATCAACATTAATTATCTGACTGAACACAATGAAGTGTCATCTTTTGAGTCACTTCTCATATTTCTGATTTTCCATGAACCGCATGCATCACACATGCAATCTAAGTCTGAGGTGAAAGGCTGCAAGAAATGGAACGGGAATGTCACATTCCACACATTTGGTGACCTGAGGTAATACTCCACATTGCCTACCTGTGTTTTTGACATGTGAAGCACAGATTCTTTAATGGGTTTTCACATCTCCACCGCGGTGAGGCTCCTTCCCTTCTCCTCCTCCATGCTGTACGGAAATGAAGGGTCAGATAAAGGTTGATGGAAAGAAGTAAATCAGACTCTCCATGGCAGGAGTGGCATTATCCGATTCGAAGTGAGATGCAGGTGTGAGACGCACTCCATGTGAGCTCATCAGCATGAGCCTTGTTCTTTATAAAAACAAAATGCACAAAATATGTGAGCTCCATAAACTGTGCACAGCTGCAAAACAGCCAAGTGGGACAGAACCCACTGTCAGAGAATCGTGATCAACATCTCGAAGAGTGACCCCGGAGTGCTCTGCGTTGTGTTCATGTTGTCGTGCTTCCTCATGGATTCAGATAGATAAAGTATGTGTTACTGCATGTGTGCTGAAATGCCAGGGTTCGCATTGAAGTTAGCAACCTATTTCATGCAGCTTATTATCATACTATATATAATGTTTTATAAAATCCAGCTATACTATATACTAGTATTTAGTAGAGCTGCAAATACCATCGTATAGCCACTAATACTATATAAAATGAAGCTTAGTATTATTAATAAATAATACCATCAATTGAAGCTATATATTTTTAACAGAGTAATTTATTAATATTGCGTGACTGGATATGATTTCATGTCCAGTTATTCATTCTTATCTTATTCTATGGGGATGGAGGATATTAAAAACGATCACCATTCTCTCCATCATGAGTCAGAGTGGTGTATTTAAACTTGGGTGAAGCTGGGTTGCACCATGGAAAAATGCTCAAAGTTTGCGATATAAATAATCTGGGAGAAACAGCCAGCAATGGCTCTTCGCAATGTTTTCCCTTTTTTTTTTAATTAATAGTTGGAAGCCCTTGCATTTCGTTCATTTATTATCATATCATATTCTAAAATAGTAAGCAGCGTGTATGAGATCAAAGAAATACAGCTGGAATACATTATTTTCAGCTTTAATTCAAGGGCTAATTATTGTTTATGTTACGTTTGGAGTGTCCTGTAACTAAGTATTGGTGCTATTGTTGGCTCGGTGTCATCATCATCATCATCATCATCATCATCATCATCATCATCATCATCATCATCATCATCATCATCATCATCATCATCATCATCATCTTGAAGCTTATCATTGCACTCATTAACATATCTGCTCAAAGATAAACCAAACTGAACACTGCTTCAATTTTGGTAATTATTCTTTCGAGTGCTTAAATCATTTGTTTACTTTTCCTTATAATTTGGAAGCATCGGTGTTCCTGTTCCTGGGAGATAAAATAATGAATGAATACATAAATGAAGAAATAAATAAATTGAATGCTTGACAGCTCTTGTGGAGGATGAAATAATAATCAAAACATTAAACCTCATCATCAAATGTATTTATTTATCTCTGTATGTGTTCATTTATTTTATTTTTTCAGTGAAAAAAATCTGGATTTTTGAATACATAATTGATTAAATGTACCTGCAATATAGATAGGCAATTAGTTGTGAGGGAATAATCCGACAAATGAAACACTTTATGATAAATTAACATCAGTCTTGTCTGTGAGCGCTTTCATGTCATTTTTCAGGAAATGATACGTGGACCTTGGAGGAGAAGCACGGGGGCACGCGCACACACAGGCACAACCATACACACACACAGGCAAATCTCTCTTCATTAGTGACCAGTGCAACGGCCATTAAATATATCATAATTGCTGCTTCAAGCTAATCCTCTAACCACAGACCACAGCGAGCAAAGCAGCACCGCCATCTGACTTTTATTCTCACACAAAATTGAAGCGTGTCAGTTGACTGAACAGTAAATAGGAATATATACATTTTAACTAAAATATGTGAAACGCTCATTGAAAAGATGTCATTCTCAACACTCGACTCAACTTGATCCTCCGGTAAAACACTTGATATATAGTTTGTAGATAAGTAGAAAATAAAACCAAAACAGGATTTTGACCCACTAAAACATATAGGTTGACTGTCTTTACAAATTTGCTTGTATTTATATATTCAAATTTATGAGCTGCCAAACTGAAGCTACATGCCTGTGAATGTGTGTTTATGTGTGTGTGTGTGTGTGTGTGTGTGTGTGTGTGTGTGTGTGTGTGTGTGTGTGTGTACTAGACATCATTCTCAAATAGCCCTCATTCAAACAGCCTCTAATAAGTTGGCAGCTGTAATGCTGAGGTCCCAAGACGGTGTAGTACTGAAGCTGTTGTCTGATCGTTGTCCAAAATATACCTCAAAGTCCGATGGCGGCGACTAAGACGGTCCAGTAGCAGTTATTGATTTGTTAAACATAATTTCAGCTCATCAAGATTAATATACTGAACACAATAATTGAAGCTAAGTGACAGTGATGTTAAAATAAACTAAATTATCTTGACAATCTATTTCAAGTAACATCCTCCGCACAAAATGCTCTAAAGTCATTGCATGCAGATTGCACACTGAAATGGGAGGAAAATAAAAGCAGAATTAATCATTCTATATTTTTTATTCAATTACTTAATCAATGAGAGATAATACACACTTTTGTGCTACGAGTAAAAGAAAGTACAACAGTGTATGTAATGCATAAAATAACAAAAAAATATATTTAATAAGAAGCTGGGCAGTGCATAAAAGAAAGACATCTCGGGTCTGAAAATATATGGCTGGTTAGTTCTACTGTTTCGAAGCATTTGGGGCAGGATTTATTTTCTTATGACTGTTTTCTTTATTCATCTTTTTAAAACCTGGTATTCAATCTCATAAAATTGAATAGACAATTATTTTCTTTGCAGGAGTTTTCAGCACTATAAGTTGTCTGTCGTGACCTCACTTCCAAATACCCATTTAGCACCTTAGAATCCAATAAAACATAACCCAAAAAAAATGCGAATAAGGGATTTTTTAAAATTATTTTTATCAGCGCTGATCCGTCCCTATGCTGCCCATCTGCTTTGGGACAGTATGCAAAAGATCTGATGTTCCACATGTGAAACATGAACGAAGATGTTTTGAAGGACAAAGTTGACAAACTGCTTTCACTGTCATTAAATAACCTAATGTTGGACGCTATTGAACAGAAACCTTTTGTCTGGTTGCCTTTCGTGGTTTCTCTTTACTCAGTCTCATCAGTCATCAGTTTGTCTGTGTATTTAAAGCCCTGTTTAAAGCCTTGTTAATAGCCAGTTTGATAACTTATGTGCGTGCGTGAGGGTTTACATATGTGTGTGAGTGTATTGAGCCTTATATATGTTTGATTAATATCTGAACTACTCCTTGCCAACCCCAGAGTCTGTGTTTAGCTTCTTTCCCCTCATTGTTTTCCAACGCAATCTCTTTGAAAGTACAATCTGTCTGGTACACGGCCCCAGCAAACTCTGCACTCCCAGCTGAGCAAATTTAGGACGTCCATTATGCTGCGGACAGCAAAGAGATTTTGGATCCTGCGAGTTTGAACCCTTTCTTTTTATGCTGGTGTTGCACAATAAACTCGGAGGCTCTGTGCACAGACGATGCAAGAAGTTCCAGAGGAAGATGAAAGGGTTTATTTACTGGGAAAAAAAAGTTACACACTAAGTCAACTCTGTCAGTGTACGCCATGTCCCATTAAACGGGTCGTACAAAAGTGAACCAGAGCCAGAGCGTCATTAGAAATGAAATGAGCACTCAGTCAAAGAAAGCAGCTGACCATAGAAACATTGGAGCTTGTTTCTTTTTTGGCTGATCAGAACAAAACTAACGAGACACAAACTGACACATTTATGTGAAATAAGAATAAACAAGACATGACGGTTAGTCAAGGTACATCTACCAGGACCGGAAAAACAATTCAAGATAAATTAATTGAACACACTGATGGATATACAATAAATACAACCAATGTATTTTCTTAAATGTGGATTAAAAAACAACATGTTATGTCATGGAATGACTAAACCCAAACCCAAGATTTTCATAGTGACATAGTGAATTATATTTATTGTGTCCCCCACGCCCATCCCTCAGGGTCCTCCTCTTTGTGGGGCCTCATGCTATTACCTTGCATGAAAACTTAATTCCGCTTGCCCTCGATTTGGGCGTCAACAACTCCGTCCCGGCACCGGATTAATAACACAACTTTCAAGAAGGCGGGTGATGATCGCATTTCAAATGAAAGGATTTCAGTTTGGCAATGAAACCTGATGTTTCTATCAAGATAGGAGTTCCCACAGAAGATCTACTACCACATTTGTATTCCAAACTCTATACGTGTACAGGGACTGTTGTTATTGGTTTTTATCGAGTATATATTTTTCCTTAAATGTCAACTTTACGATGTTGCTCTTGTTGACTTTACCTGGCGGTAATGTCTAATACTTGCACGGAGTTTAAAGCACCGCAGCCCAACACAACCCATCACAGTTTTGTTGAACTGAATAAGTCAACCTACCATCATGGTACAAATAAACACAGACAACTTTTCTCTTAAACCCACTTTGGTTGTAAAACTCCAGCGATAACAGTTCTGAGGTGGATTTAAAGCAGTGCTTGCTTTGCGCTTGCCATCAAACATTGTGGGTCATTTGGAGACTTGGAAGGAAATCTAGGTTGAAAGCAATAAAATTAAAATGTGTTATTGGTGGACTCATGATGATGAAACAGATCGTCTGCCGAAACATCAGTCAATCAATACATGACAGCCAGATAGCTGGATCAATATGTGTATATGTGAGTGACCACTCGTTGAACTACATGATTAATGTGAATATTGATCCTTCATTCCATCTCTATCATAGAAAGGTAGATACCGTTCTATATTCAAATCTAATGGCCATAAGAAGATTGCCAAATGTGTTTTGTCCACAAATTAGACAGGGCACATGAAAAGCTTGTAATAATAATGCCGGCATCATTGGCGATCCCCTGATCGACCCGCCACCAAGAATAATCCGCCATCACTTACCCCCCGTAGCAGCTTGTCACATTTGATAGAGGGTGGGAAAATTACCTGCCATATGACCACCAGAACAGCCTTCGCCACACTTGTTTGTAAAAACATGTCCAAAAACTCTGGTGGAATGAGCGAGAAATTTGCCTTCTGGCAACATTTATCACAGCAGCACATTCTGTTCAACCAGAGCGTCTATATCTACACATAATAACACATAACTGTGTATATATATCATGTATATTTTTCTTATATCTATCTATCTATCTATCTATCTATCTATCTATCTATCTATCTATCTATCTATCTATCTATCTATCTATCTATCTATCTATCTATCTATCTATCTATCTATCTATCTATCTATCTATCTATCTATCTATCTATCTATCTATCTATCTCTGTAATTCTTTTTTGTTTTTCACAACTTATGGGACTTGAGTCAAAGGTGCTCTAACCAGATAGAGCTGAGTAAAAAATTATAAGTCAAGTCCCTATTACCAGACATGTATTTTCAATACTGAATGTATTAACACCCACTATGGATTAAAGTTGCAAACAACTTTTCATTTTTTTTTAATAATGAAGAGAAACAGCTACCGATAGCGCGGTATAATAGGGAGCAATCTTCATGAAGAGTTTATTTTGTCTTTTATTGGCTAAGAAAATGCAGACATGTCAGTTATGTAAGACACTTTAGTTTTCCATCCTTTTTTTTTTAATTCACGAATTAACCCCTTATCAAGAGTGAGGATGAAAGTACAGCAATAAATCAACCTTTTACTGTTTCTTTTCGCCTGCAGGAAGGCATCCAATGAAATAACATACAAGACCTCCCCATTTGGACATTTTGACAGAAGCACTGGATACTGAAACCTCATTTCCTCATTTTTTTGCATGTCACCATGGATTAAGACCCTTACGTAACACCCTAAAATAAGATATAAAACATAGATGAGCGGGGGTTTTAACTGCGGCAGGAATTGAAGGACTATCCCCCTAATGCAGTGTGCCGAGATTTAAGTGCTTTTGTTGTTCCAACCTGTGTACTTTTGTTTTGTTGGGGAAAATGAAGGATGGCAGTCGTTCTTTCAGCTGGCGTGCATCCCCCCCCCCGATTCTACGGGGACTGTAATAATTCTTACATTGAATAAAGCCGACACTACACTGCTTGGCAGCTATTGTCCAAGTTGAGTTCCAAACCCAGAGTCTCCGTGCATCTCCGGCGCTTTATTTCACGCAGCTGTTGAATGGCTCTCTGCGGTTTGATCAGGCCTAATGGCATTGCAATAAGGCAATTTGAGATCAAATGCAGTTTGATGAAATATTTAGCGTTCACACATCATTTAACCCCTGCCACTCTGTGTTGCATGTCAATGCCTTTGACTCAGCGGCTGTGCTGAAGTGTGCCACTCTTTTCCTTTTGGAATTGACGCTGGAGTGGAATCCTCACATCTTTTGCATACGATATGACGGCGTGAAAAAATAATCACAGTCAAACGCAATTTGATGGTTGTTTAAAGGACTTTTTTTTTTTTAAATGTATCCAATATAAATCGTCCATCTAGAGATGGAAACTGCTGCTTGATTTACATATCATCAATATTTCATATTCTTATTTGTGGTGTTTGTGTTTTTGCTTCAGTGGCTGCATATGTGAAAGCACTGTTTAAGTGGATTGAACGCTCGACTGTCGATAAATTCACTTCAGACTCATGTGTACCTTTGGAGAAATAAACATTAACTTTGGGGAAAATACAAGTATTTTATGTGATCCCTGTATGAGGACAGGAAGGTCCCTTTTCTTTTCTGGGTTTGTTCTAGATGCCTCGGTCTTGCTAGTTAGCTCATCATGAAAAATGGTTGCATATATAGTCAAAGTCAAAAACAGCAAAAATGCGTTACGGGGGAAATTTTTAACTTGTAGAATTTCTGAAAGAAAAACATTAAAACGATGCCGATATTTATATTTTCCCTAGTATACAGAAATGTTTTTGTCAAGCTTGAGCTATTTTGCTTTTTAGCTATCTTGTTTAATGAAGGAGATATTACTTGATTATTTTGTCAAGTAAGTGACAGACAAACACTGTCAATACCTGTAAAATATTAAAAGAAATAGGATTCCTGTCAGAATTGTTGTGTGTTTACCAGACACACACCCACTCATGATAGATTTTCAAGACCATTTAGTCTCATTTTTTAATTTAAAACCAACATCCGAACTGAGCCTGACTTGCAGTGGGACACTGGTAATTTTATGAACTGCTTTTAATTTAAAAAAGGAAATGCCAGTGATTCTTTAATGGACTGAAACAGGATCAAAAACAACACATCAGCCTTATGTCCCATACAGTTTTGGGATTGGGGATGGCTTCCTATATTTGTGATTATTTCTTATTTCAGCTCTTCTGAGTGTTTTCTTGGAGCTTTTTGTTCTCAATGTATAATTTTTTTTGCACAGTATTTCCTTTTTTCCATTTTCTTCCCCCGAATCCTCGCCCTGAAATGATCCACAGTATCAAAACATATGTTTTTCTCTGTTCTGCCATACATTCATTATGACTATGAAGTGTCATAGTGTAAATGTAATCTCCTTTTTAATATATATTTTTATCCATCTATCCTTGACATTTCTGGATGTGAAAGTGGTTGTTTGGCATCATCTGGGTTTGGCTCAAAGCTATCAAAGGCCTCTACTGCTTTTCTTTCTGTGTCTCCATGGTTGCCGGAGACTTCTTTGAGTCATACCAACTGTAGTTTTGACTTTTCCTCCGCTCTCTCATCTTTCCCCACTTCTTCCGGCCTTTTAGTAGGTACGGCTCTCTTCTTGCAATGGACAGCATCTGTCCACTCCTAGTAGCATCATTTTTTTTCCGTGGCAGACAACCCTGGCAAGACTGTGAGAAATATGTATGATAATTAATCACAATTTTTGCATTGCATTGTAACATCAGAATATTGTAATTCGGGGTTTCTAATATAAGGAACCCTTTTGCCCCTGTAAAATATATAAAAATTGATAAATGTTACATCTATCTATCTATCTATCTATCTATCTATCTATCTATCTATCTATCTATCTATCTATCTATCTATCTATCTATCTATCTATCTATCTATCTATCTATCTATCTATCTATCTATCTATCTATATTTCTATCTGTCTATCTATATTGGTAATAATTGGCTTTTTTACATTTCTATATAGTTAAATAGGGAAATATAAAAAGTTAACAACATTTCTTCCAGATTGCTAAGTTTTGATTTTTTGGGGGGGATTACTGTGACAAGTGCTACCCATCTTATTTTAATCACGTGTCATCCATGGAATCCAGTGAAAGGACTCTCCAAATAATATTTAGGAATTTACTGTGGGAAACAATGAAAAGTAGTTTGACCTTCTTTCCAGAAGTGCATACACAGCTGAGTGTTTGTAAGTCATCTATGCAGTTAGCTTAGATGCAAATTCCAGCTCCTTGTTTACTTTGGGTCAGACCAACTACTTCAAACTTCTTATTTTAGACTGAATTTTTCCATTTACCAATGGGTTTCAGGGCTCACTGTCTAGAGGTTTAAATCCGTGGCAAATCTGCCATTCCCAAATTGGCACCTGAGAACTTGGTGTGCGTGCGTTAGTGTGAACTGTTCAAATATGTGAGCGGAATACTTTTATCAACTCAGAACAAGCTTTGGCCATGAGAACTCTCAGAGTTCACACACGCAGCCATACGCGGGACAAAGCGTGAGAGCGAACTGAGGTGCCACATGTAATGATAGGAAACGCTGTTCCTGTAAATCTATGTACTATCACATCACGCTTTGCTGATGGCAACGATGACTTTTGGCTCTGCCTTTCTGTAACTAACCTCGTGCAGCACCTACGCTGACCTGCGGGGGATGTGAGGGGTCATCAGGCCTTCTCGTCCCATCCTCGGTTCCTTTTCTGAACCCCTCGCTCTTCGGTGCGCTGTGATTTTGCTGCACCCTGATGGGACAAATGATGAAACATAGGCTTGGGAAAGTGAGGCTGTTGCCCTTTGGCATCACACACAAATGGTTCTGACCTCCTCTTCTCTCCCCTATTCTCCTCCCACATCCTTCTCGCTCTTGATAAGAGTTGAATGAAAGACCTTCCTCTCTGCCGGTGGTGGGAACAGGGAGATAAGCTGGGCAGAGGAGCGGCTGGTGGTGTCCTCCAGAGAACAGGGAGTACTAAAACTGCTGTGATACTGCTGCAAAGAAGGTTGCTGGGTATGTGTTTCCATGCAAGGTTGGTATGTGTGTCTGATCCTTTAGCACTGAATTCATGAAGCATTTTTTCCCATGCAGCAGTTATTATGTATTTAATTAACACACATGAGCTCCAGTGATACATCCACCACAATCGGTTGCATCCTTGTGAATCCTGTAGAAGCGCATCAACAACTTTATAACTGATGAAGGTCTAACATGACACAGGTCATTATGACCCCTGCAATTGCTTTGGTCATCTTGCTCCATAAAACATAATGTGGATCCAAGCAGACTTGCCACTGGGGCAGTGCTACAGCACCTTGTGACCTCTGACCTTTAGGAGTCTTTAAATCCACTCACTCATTCTGTCCTTTTCTGTTTTTGAGTGTAAGAATATTTGAAAAAAAAATCTGACATATGAAGTTATTTCACATGATAATATGATAATTATTTTCATATGTTTTGCTCCCGTTTTCTAATTCTTCAACATTCGCACATGAATATTAATGATGACAATTTGCTCGAAAAACATAGTTAGGTGACGCATTGGCTTCATTGGAGACCTAAGTTGCCTAAACGTGTGATTGAGTGAGTGAATGGTTTATTTGTTTTTGTGCTATAAATAGCCCTATGATGGACTGGCAACTGGTCCAGGGTAAACCCCACCTCCTGCCAGATAACAGCTGCGATAGAACTAGCAACCCTGCAACCCTGATTGCAGGATAAGCAGTATAGAAAATGAATGACTGAATGAAACATGCTAGGCACAGTGGAAATCAGTAAGTAATTAAATGTAAGTTATAAAATATTGCTAGTTAATTGCGGTCATTTCTCAAGTCACAGGAGAGAGATGATTCGTAACAATTACTTCAACAAAAACAGAGAAACAAGTCAAATAAAAAAAGAAAAATGAAGAAAAAAAACTCCCGCAAAAATATTCAGTCAGTGAATGTTTGCAGAGTTAAAAAAAGGACCAAAGATATTGTCTATTTTTTATGGTTTCTGCTCAAATGAACTGAATTCCTCCAGTTTTACTTTTACCACTATTTTTCAAGGTTGTTGTCTGTGTTAAGGAGAAGGTAATGAGCTGTCAATCAAATGACCAGACTTTGATTCATGGGCAGCTTCCAGGGAGGACAAAGTTATTGCTCCGATAGCCAAAGCTACCAAGGCAGCCAATGTTTGCGGTAAAGTAAACAAGCATGCCCATTTGCATCCCTGTGTTTTTCTTTTCTTTTTTTTGTTTAGAGTCTGGATACGGTTTGACAGGAAATGTGATTATCTCTCCCCCTCGTGAGGCTACAAGCGGAAAAAGCAAGACAAGTTGGGGGGAAAGCAGCCAATGGTAGGAACCTGTGTTTGGCTTTGTGGACCTTCTCGGCTGGAAACATCCGTGTGTCCCTGACACTTTCTCTAATTATTAGATACACGTGTTTCCTGCTGAGAAGGCCAGGTGTTGCTTAGGCTGTCAAACACACATAAACACACACACACACACACACAAACACACAAAACCTGCACACACAATCAAGATGCTCCAGTCACTGGTATGAACCACAAAAGCAGAAAGGTAGCTTTGGATGAGGACAGATATCCTATTTATCAACTCATTATTTACAGAGGAAGAAAAATGGAAACCCCATGGCTCTGACTTTTCAGCCGGTGCGTGAAATGCGAAAATGATGAGGACATGGACGGATGGATTGAAAGGGTTTGGCGGGACGGGGTGTGCGATTTTGCAGGCCTTGGAGTGAAGAAAATTCTCGTTATACATAAGTATGAATTGGGGTAGATGGAAGAGGTTGATTTTCTGTGGAGACCTCTGAAGGGAGTAGCCAAAAGAAAAAAAAAGAAAAAGAAAAAAAATGTATATATAAATATATATATATAAATATGTCATTAAGGAAGTGCAATAATACTTTTCTAAAATTGAATTTCCATAATATTATAAAACAGAATATTGTTTACTTTTTTATTTATAAAACAATATCATAACTGCTACTTTGGGGCATACCTATTATTTATCAAAATAAAGTTCCTGCTGTTCTCATTATAAATGCTACAAATATACATATTATTTTCATTTTTTTAGTATGTTATCTAATACCCCTTGTCTGTGTCTTTTTTTTTTACCTCACTTTGGCCTTGTTCCTGTTTGTAATTTCCCTTGTGGATCATTCAAATATATCTGATGTAATTTTTCATAATCTCATCCAACAGATGGTACATTTGGATTTAAATCTGCAAATCCCAGAATCAAAGCAAACAAAGCAGTTTACCCTCTATAAAGAAGACTATTCCACCATATACCGCCAATATAAATAAAATATCCTTTGTTTGCTCTAGCAGGTGAAACTACCAAAGGAGTCTCTGTCACACTTTTCCCAAGGGTAGGCACTTCTCATCAAGATTTCAATTCAAATGTGCGTATCCTCATCTTCTCCTTTGGAACAATATTGTTTGTAATTTATTTTTTTCCAAGTCTTACCCGTTCTTCATTAACTTTCAGTAATTCACAAATGGGCATAAAGGGTTGGGGGGGGACTCTTCGTCAAATCAATCAATTTGAATTGTGGGTGAAAATCTCCCTTTGCAATTACAGGATGATAATTCGCTCATTCATTTATGGATTAAATAATAGGGTCCACTTGTTAGGGGCAATTTGAATATTCAGATTTAAAAGTGAAGCCACGTGGCAGTAGTGGCGGAGAAAAGTCAAATTTGGATTGACTGAGGTGATTCTCGGAGGGGACATTTAAGAGGAAATTACACTTGTCTCCTTCTCAAATGTTGTTATTGCAGTGGTATTATTGAAAATGTGGAGAAGCGTTGCAGAGAAGGTTCTAAAGTATTTCACGAGATAATTGTACTTTTAGTTTGTGACTAAAAGCACTGCTTATATTTTAGGATTGTTCATGTATATATATGTGTGTGTGTGTGTGTGTGTGTGTGTGTGTGTGTGTGTGTGTGTGTGTGTGTGTGTGTGTGTGTGTGTGTGTATATATATTTACATACATACACAGACGTATATATGAAATGTATGTAGCTTTGTATACGTATATATGTGTGTGTGTATGTGTGTGTGCATACATACAGTATACATAAACCAATACATATGCATATGCACATACATACATACACTGTATAAACAGTATATATTTTATATTTTAAATAGATACATACATGCATACAAACATACGTTGTACTTTTTTTTGTACTTTGTGCATATTATGTCAGTTCATCATTGGGTTCAGATTTGATATATATTATGCATTTAGTTGATTTTCTATCTATTTGTTGACTTGTTTGTTTTTCTGTTCATTTATTTATTTATCTAGTTATTTAGAATACCATTATTGCATATACCTTTCTTGGACAGAAAGATGAAATCCTTGATGTGACAAGTGACCGCAAAAGTTTCTCAAAGGGGCGCATGAATATTTTCGGCTGAAAATTCCACCGGAATACAAAATTAGAGCATTCCTGCTGCAGTCGCTAGTCAACATCTGACACAGAAAGAGTCCTGATACGATATGCTGATATTCTGAGATGATATTCTTCCTATTTGAGGAGATGTCCATGAAGAAAAAAAAACTGGGCTTTAAAAGTTCATTTAGTTATTTATATTTTTTTCTGCAGTTGGCCCGGGTATTGTTTTTGGTCTTGGAAATGAAAATTGGGTCAGCATTAGCTGAGAGGCCTTGGAGTGTCCATCTCATTAGAACATCAAAGTTGGGGGAGGGGGGTGTCTATGAGGACATAAAGCTGTACTGTGACAAACACGTGACTCGCCTTCTCTGCCTGGAAAAAGGAGCGTCAACCTTGTGGCTTGTTGCACCCAACGGCCACAAATTACAGCCTGGTCTGACTGCGAGCTGCCTCGATTCTTCTCCATCAGCCTGTCAGTGTTGAGGCCTGAGAGGCCAGGGATCAAAGCTCCGGCAGTAGACAGCGGGCGGGAGGAAAGAGAAGCAAACCTGGGATGAATTCGGTTTTGTTTTGTTCATGGGGCCTGTGGGTTTTCGACACAGTTCAGATATTGTTTTCCTCTGGAAAAATGGTAATTTTATGTCATTTTCCTGCAAATTTTTGAAAATAATTCCAGGATCATTACGTTGAAGCTATGATTAGTGTGAGCATTTGCTTACTTTTGTGTCGCCTGGGTCTAAAAAAAATATCCAGACAAATAGCACTGACTTCAGCTATGATATATAGACATATATACATATATATATATATATATATATATATATATATATATATATATCACCCACATATATAAGCACATATACTGTAAAAATATAATTGTAGGTCATACAGTTGAGTCACTGCTTTAGTCAGTTGTTGATGAGAAATGTCCAACATTTCAAAAGGGAGGAAAAATAGAGTTTTCTCTCAGTTGTCACTTATGGCATTTTAAATCCAGACTTATTTCTTTTTTTTTTAACTGCATTTGAAAAAGTCACAGTGAAAACGAAAATAATCAAATGAATAAATCAATCATTTTTCAACTGGGGAAATTCTAGGATCCTATACATTGTTTTTTTGGGGGGGCTCCTTTTGTAATATAAATATTAGATATATTTGTTCTAGCAGTTTATGAGTTCATAAAATAAAATTAACGAAGTAAATAAATTTTACATTGTATTGTGGGCTATCAGAGTCAAAGTAAATGAAATACAAGTAGGTCTGGCTCTTTCGGAGGAGAGAGAGCGTTCCAGAAGGTTGACGGTTCAATTCCCAGCTCTTCCTGTCTGCCTGACACCAAACTAGCTGTTCCCACTGACCTGGTTAGCACCTTGTACGGCATGAATGGGTGAATACTATGTAACGTAACGCGCTTTGCAACCTACAAATATACATGTTTAAAAGGTATATACTGGTATATGCAGTACACATACACACACACAAACATCATGTCAAACAATAATTCCGTGAGAGCTCCGCAGAAAACTAGAAAATGACCTGGAAATTTCCAAATATCATGGATTGATTGATTTTCCATTTAATTTTCTATTTGATTTGTTTTGGCTTGTAACCGGACCTGGGTACTAATTTCGTACCACATACTGTAATGTGTGCTGGTATGACAATAAAGTTTCCTTAAATCCTTGTAAAAGAAATCCAACAACATGTCTGTTTGCTCAGCTCATGTTGGGTTGAATTTAAAGAGAAATGTGCGCCTTCTTGCATACGCCACCTGCTTATCTCAGGCACATATTAATTATTGCGTGACACTCAAAAACTCTCACAAAGGCTGGAGAAGATTGGGGAGTAGGTGTGGTGTTGAACTGCACAGAAAATTATGTTGTAACCTTGGAGTCAGACTTTCCTCCCTTCAGAAAACGGGCTTGGTCTATATTTAATCCTTGCACTCATTCAGTGGCTGTCAGCTTCTTTGCAAGTGGAAAAAACTGTGAGGAAAAACAGCCTTTCATTAATCGTTTCTCTTTATTTGACTTTTTCACAAGGTTCTGTTAAAGCTGACCGACTGCAATGTTTTCCGTGGACATACAAACACACACAGAAACACACACACACACACACACACACACACAAAGACACCCTCACACACACACAATGACTGACGAAGGAAACTCATTAAAATGTGTGTGTGTGACCAATTTTCACCCCAATCTGAATCATTGAGATATGTGCAGAAGAACATAAATGAACAGCATGTTCATACGCATAATAATGCCATTTCTGTTAGAGGAGGTCAAACCAAATACTGGGACTGAGATAAAAGCACCCTCGTGGGTAGGCTCGGGCCAAATTGTTTCAAGCAATTCTCACAAAGCTGTTGCGAGATCCTGCACCACGGGCATAAATTGGACTGGCAACCTATCAAATACGGGGCATTTAAACGGTAAATGTAATGAACTGGGTGCGGATCCAATCACAAGTTGATTATATCAGATGGTCGACAGAAAGCAGTAAAATGAGCATTGACATTTAACACGGAATACATCATAAAATAACTTTTAATGGGATGTTTTGTCTCAATATTCAGCAATCATGTCGCAGCTTCAGTTACTGGGAGATGGTGCTAAGCATTTCGCAACATGAGGCTTTGTCATGGCGGCAATTCTGATATATAATATACATATAAAATGGGTTTATCACATTCAAATGAGTAGTATGGAATATTATTATAGGTGGCCAACTCAGGTTTGATTCGGACAGTGGAGGTTTGTATTTCCTCCCGGCGTTTGCATGGGTTTCCTCTGGGCTCTCCAGGTTTCCTCTCACAGTCCAAAAATGTAGAAGGTTCATTGGAGGTCCTGAAACACCTAGACACCCCCTGGGCGAAAACCAGGAGTCCCATCCGCTAGACCATATGGGACCTGTTTAATGTAAAGTTCCTGCTTATTTAGTGCTTTCAAAACTGTTGGGGGAAATGAATTAAGATAAACGGCTGATGAAATGGCAATGAATAATTTGGGCAATTTCCATACAAAATGCAAGAAACAATCCAAAAGTAACGTGAAAATTGCTTAAGAAAATGCTTTTTGAGACAAAACAAAACAAAAACCTGATCATAATTTATCAAGGCCATTACTCTTTACATTACATTTCCAAGTGCAATTTCCTCTATATAGCTGTATCATGAGTTTGTTGTTAGCTCTGAAGATAACGCCAATATTCTGGGCTAACTCCAACATCTAAAAAAAGGTCAAAAGGAGATTTTCTTTTTTTTCACGCTGTGCACATTCTTTCTATCATTAAAATGCGATCTGTCTTGGTTTTTGAATTTTATCTCATTTCAGGGGGACTGGATACAAGCAAAAGGCCCCAGAGAAAAAAACAGTTTGTAATTTTTCAGCAAAAAACATACTTGGTGTCCTCTGGGTTTGGCCTTCTCCCCTTTCGCTTTCTCATTTAATAATGAACAAATGCGGTGACATACCTGAAGTCCATTATCCAATTTTAAGCGGTGAAAATTTGCAACGATAACATTTTAGATACCAGTGCGAAAATATGTAGAGAATTGAACAGATGGCAACCTTCGAAGTCACATACTTTTTTCTTTTTTAAAGTTTGGCTTTCCTCTCTGCTTTCCGTCCATCTGGCTTATTTACCTGTTTGAGCTGCCACAAGTCTGGTGGATTAGCAACCCCCCCAACCCCCCTAAGGGGGAACATGTTCACTTTCGATGTTGATGTTATCTTTCTCTCTGAAGTCTTCGGTTTCCCCCTAAACAAACGTTATCTCCCCGTACTCACCTGTGAATGGAGAAAAAAACAAGGGGGCGACTGCTTTGAAACGAATTAGTGTAAGATATTGCAGCCCAGTCACGGGTGAAGCATGCTTAATTTGTACCACGTCAATTAACGCTGTTTAAAAATAAAAACCGGGTTCACCCTCCGAGCGAGCTCGGCGAGAGCTGGAAACCCAGGAACTGAAGACGGCGATTGATGGATGACGTGGAGAAATTAGCCGTATTTAAAATTCTGAGGCCATGAGCTGTGAGAGAAGAAGTCACAACAGAGAAGACGGCAAAGCATCTGTGTAACTTGGGGAGGAAAAGCACGCAAAAAGATTGACAGACTTCAATAGAGCTCAGAGACCTTCTCACTTCTGCAAGGTCCCCTTTGCCCCTTTCTGTTAGCACTAGAAATAGCATTTGTGTGACACGCGGGTCCTGTGGGCTCGGCTCGCTATAAATGTGATGCTTTCTGTCATGGCTGTGCACTCACATTGTTGCTGTTGTTGTTTGGCTGCGGAGGAATCAGAGCGGGGGGGAACTCGGGGCTCTACTACACCCATAGGAAAGTGGATTTCATATTCCAGAGTGAAATGCCTTCTGGCGCCGTTCCGCCAGCCCTTGATTTGAATAGACAAGAGCTGCTGGGGAGGATTGAGGGATAAAGAAATGGAAGGAGAGGAATGAGTGAAGCCTCAAGAACAGACACAAAGTCTATATGCTGGATCAGCAGTCGGGCACACACGGGAGCTGAGCGGTTAGGAAGTGACACAAAATAAGAGTCTTCAATCGAGCAAGGAGGGTTGGTGAGGGGGAAGCGTACGCTTCTGAGCTAAATTTGACTCTCTGCTTTTGACTTGTTTGACTTGAGGACTCATCAATCACCTAGTCTGATTTTTTTCCCCTTGCTTTATCCGCAGTGTGTCGAAGCGGTCCTTCACTGTTTTTTTTTTGATAAGTTTGAAGTATGTTTTTATTCCATCCGCAAGTTCACCTCTGAAATGTCTGTCATAAAGCTGGCCAAATCCTACACCAGTCCCTACGACCCACTCCACTTTGCAAGTGTCACCGTAAAACGGATGGCCCTTTCAGAGAAAACAAAAACATGGCTCCGAGCGATGGCAAATTTAGGTGAAAGTCAGGTGTTGATGAGAAATGTCCAACATTTCAAAAGGGAGGAAAAATAGAGCTTTCTCTCAAGTGTCATTTGTGGCTTTTTTTGACTTATTTAAAAAAAAAAAAATCGAAACTGCATTCGAAAAAGTCGCAGTGAAAATGAAAATAATCAAATGAATAAATCAATCGTTTTTCAACCGGGGAAAGTCTAGAATCCTATACATTGTTTTTTGGGGGGTCCTTTTGTAATATAAATATTAGGTATATTTGTTCTAGCAGTTTACGAGTTAATAAAGTAAAGGTAGAATAACAATGCAACCTAATTTCAATTTTACATTGTATTGTGGGCTATCAGAGTCAAAGTAAGTGAAATACAAGTAGGTCTGGCTCAGTCGGAGGAGAGGGCATTCCCGAAGGTTGACGGTTCAATTCCCAGCTCTTCCTGTCTGCCTGACACCAAACTAGCTGTTCCCACTAACCTGGTTAGCACCTTGTACGGTATGAATGGGTGAATACTATGTAACGTAACGTAACTTTGCAACCTCAAGGTGTGAAAGCGCTATATTAGTGGAGAACATTTACCATGTTGTAAACATAATACCTACAGCTGCAAATTTAATAGAGTGGCTAATTGAAACCCTAACCACACAAAGAGTAGCAATGAGTTCTTCTGCTATATCTTAAAGGATATTAATGAACAGTGGGGAGGCACACTATCATCATCCTCTGGTAGGACAGACGTGTAAGAAAAACAGAAAAAAAAAATGTTGAAACCAAAATAGTGGAATTGTGTAGGTGTAATTAAAATATATTGGAACCAATGGAATGGAAAGTTTCTTGAAAGCCCAGTTGAGGAAACACAATACAATATGTTATAGTGTCATGTGGTACAATGCAATACATTTCAATAAAATGAGATTCAATATATTTTAGTGTGATGTGATCAAATGTAATGAGATGTGACATGATCCAATGAAATGGTAAACAATGTTGCACTATCACGTATGGCAAATGCAGATTGCAGACTCTGCAACCAAGGGCTTTATGAGAGCGCTTTCACTTCCCGCCGGGTCAGAGCCGGGACGGCCCTTAGCTCGGCAAACATGGTGGACTGTGTGTGGGGGGGTGTAGGACTTCATGCTTTCCTGGTTTCCCCTTCCTTCCCAGCTCTTTCCTCCAATCAGCTCATCTGGTGTCATTTTTCCATCCACTTCTTGCAAATGCAAATTGTATTATTTTGCACATCTTTGAAAATCACATACCCATACATTCCCTTGTTACGCTAACATGGCAAGATGAAATGACAATGGGACGGGGTGGGATAAAACTAATGTGGAATTGAAACAGAAGAGAAAAAGAGATGTCAATGTCTCATTTGATAACAGTCTAACCTTCACATGGCCTGTATAGTCTACATGTATGCCCATGCATTGGCTGAATGCACAGCAAGAACAACCTCCATTCACAGTGCTCTTTTTCTTTCTTTTCATTGCCAGCAAGTGAGTAACGAGAATTGCGCTTTCATGAAGGAATGCGAAAATAGGCAGAGTGTTAAATCCATCATTCTACACAGTGACGCTCAAACATTTGACTCTGGAAGAGATGCCCAATTTTGATCGGAGATACAGGCTTTTTCTTTTTTTTTTTTTAAGAAAACTATGGCGAGAAAATCGTTAGTTGTGCATGTTTCCATCCAGCGCTGTTATCAAAATATGAAGAGCCGGTCTAGAATGCCTCTTCCTCCTTCTTAGACAGCCCCGGCACACTGTTTAATTAATGAAACTTCATTGTCAAGTACTATTCAAAATTATAACTTTTTATGCACATCATTTATCTCTTTGAGACACATTTCTCTGTTTCAGTGCCGAGTTACTCTCAGCTCAGGAAAATAAATAAATAAATCAATATCCTTGCGTGTCCTTGTCGCAAGCAGAACGGTTTGCTTCAGAATGTGAAGGAATGCTCCCTATTATGAGACAACAGAGCTTAATTGAACTTATGAAACTTTGCTTTTGAATAAGGCGATAGATTTGAGCGTTTCAATCTGCCTTGGCGGAACTTCAGAAATGAACGTTACTTTTTTGGCACAATGAAAATATGAACAAATATGCAATTCCTTTTCTGTATAAATAAAGCATCTCCTCGTACCTACGTTTGTATGTATCTGTTGAAAAATAACAAGCACCACTGCATCTAATCATATCCCATTCAGCAAGCTGGTTTACAGAAGAGACGTTCCTTTCAACATCCTGCAGTGACATTGTCATTTACTTTTGAGACACTTTTCGGTGGACATGGAAGGTGGTCACCTCACGATTGCTTTTATGATCTCCCTTAACTGTTCAGGGAACGAAGGTGCTAAATTATCCGCTATGTTCAGTTGCTAAGTGTGTCGTCCCTTTGCTTAGAGCTGATCGACTACTTTGCTTTGGCTGTTTAGAGCCTTTTTCTGTGAAAAGGGCCACCCGCTGGGACTGAAATAGCAGCATGCGAACACAGAATAGACCAAAACCAGCAAAGATATAGCTTAACAAAAAAAAAAATGGGTTTCATTTTGAGCACACATCAACTTAAAAGGGGGGAGAGGGTAGGAGGGGTTGCAAAATCCAATAATTCACTGTAGGTTAAGGTGCAGAAGGAATACGTGAGACATGACAAGCAGTTATTCACTTAGTCATTATTTTTCACAAAAAAATGGATAAAACAACAATAAAAAATAGCTTAAATGCAGGTGCTAAAATATATATCACATAGGATTAAGCATGATGATTTCAGAATTTATATACTATATTATATGATATATTATCATTTATATTATTTGAATAATTTCATTAATCATACTATTATATCAAAATAACCCCATTGTTTCCCCTTTCATGACACTCAAAGACACCGTACAGACATGTGCATACAAAGAGAACATGTTAAGTGGCAAAGTAACAGGCAAGTACCAGATGAGCAGCGGCAGCAAGTTGCGCCAGCATTCACTCACTGGAGGCTATGCATTGGCATGACATACCAAAGCATAAAAGTCTATAAAGTAAGAAAGCATTAAAGCAGATAAGCCCAAAGTCCGGCCCCCGGGCCAAATGCGGCCTGCATTCGTATTGGGCCACTGGCCCAAAGCCTCTGTCATGAAATCAATGATATGTGGCCCTCCCAGTACTGTTGTCCACAGTTTAGAATACACAGTATAAAATACACTACCAGATAAAACATGCAAAATATACAGTCCCAGCGGGTGGCCCTTTTCACAGAAAAAGGCTCTAAACAGCCAAAGCAAAGTAGTCGATCAGCTCTAAGCAAAGGGAAGACACACTTAGCAACTGAACATAGCGGATAATTTAACACCTTTGTCCCCTGCAAAAAAAAAAAAAAAAAGCATTTTATATTTCATAACAGGATGGCAGTAAACTTGTGTCCGAACTCCCGCGACCCCGTTTTGCGCGCGATCTGTTTTTTTCCCATTTCTAAAATGGCAACTGGAAGTACGAAAAGGAAAGTTGACAGCAAGGGCCGCCGTTAGCAGGACAAGTGGAAATCGGAATATTTTTTCACTGAGTTACGCAACAACCGTGTCTGCCTAATTTGCCAAGAGACTTGGGCTATGTTCAAGGAGTTCAATATAAAGAGGCAGTACCAGATAAAACAAGCTAATTACGACAAGCTAACTGGAAACAAACGCTATGAAAAACTGAAGCAACAGGAAGCTGGTTTAACGGCACAGCGACGCTTTTTCACAAGAGCCAGTGAGTCGAATGAGCAAAGGCAAGCTATGAGGTGGCAACACTGATTGCCAAGCACTGCAAACCTTTTACTGAGGGTGAATTTATGACAGACTGTGTGATGAAAATGGTGGAGAGCAATTGTCCTGAGAAAAAGCAACAGTTCCCCAATGTTTGCTTGGCTCGTAGCACTGTGTCACCAAGGATTGAAGAAGTTTCATCTGATATTAAGAGACAGTTGGAGGCAAAAGGAGTGGAGTTTGAATTTCTTTCATTAGCCTGCGCCGAAAGCACAGATGCATCCGACATCGGTCAGTTACTGATCTTTTTGAGAGGCGGTGGACAGTGAAATGAACGTGAGTGAAGAGCGACTTGACCTCCAGAACCTTAAGGACCAATCAAGAGGGACAGATTTACTTGCTTCTGTTTGATCTGCTGCAAATGACATAAAATTACAGTGGAATGAAATCACGCAGATTAATACGGATGGCACACCTGCAATGGTTGGCGGGCAAAGTGGATTATCAACCCCAGTGTGAAACAAAGTCAGCAAAGAAGGAGGTAAAGTTATAAAACTCCATTGTATTATTCGCCAACAAGTTCTATGTGCCAAACATCTGAAATGTGACCAGGTTATGAAATCGGTGATAAAGGCTATTAATTATATTTGCACCAAAGCCTTGTGACACTGCCAGTTTAAACAATTTCTACTGGACATTGACACTGAATATGGAGATGTTGTGTATCACACTGATGTAAGATGGCTCAGTCAGGGGTCTGCACTGCAGCATTTCTACTCTCTTAAAGAGGAAATTGGACAATTCTTGGCAAAAAAAAAAAGGGACAACCAATGCCAGAACTAATCGATTCTGTTTGGCTGGATTTTGGATTTTTAGTTGATATAACCCAACATCTGAACGCTCTCAACACGAGCCCTCAGGGGCAAAATGCAATGATAAGCCAACTTTATTCACATATGAAAGCCTTTTGGACAAAGTTGCAACTTTGCCAAAGTCACTTGTCACAAACGCAGCCCAATCGCACACATAACCAATCTCTGCAAGAAATAATGACTCGTTTCCCGGCGCACAATATCAGTGTGCAAATGAGGAGGTACACCGCAAACATGTCATCTCTAGCTGAGGAGTTTCAACAGCGTTTCAGGGATTTTGCAACCATTGAAAAGGAGATCATGCTTTTTCCCTCTCCTTTTTCCGTGGATCCCAGTGACGTTCCAGCCCACCTGCAGTTGGAGCTCATTGAGTTGCTGTGTGACATGGAGTGTCGTAGCCAGCACCAACAACTCCCTATTGTCAACTTTACCAGCAGCGGGATAAAGACAGGTTTAAAGAGATTCAAACATTTGCTAAGAAAATGTTGTGCTTGTTCAGCTTGACATACTTGTTTCACGAACATGAATAAGAACCGTGTGAGGACAAGACTAAGTGATTCCCACCTGCGTGACATCTTGCGCATTAAAACAGCAGTTTTCGAGCCAGACCTGCCCCATTTACTGCAGTCGAGATCTCAGTGTCACCCTTCGCATCAACGCAAACATGTTATTTGTTGATTCTGGTGAATAAAGGTTTGAGTTTTAGTCCAATTTCATAAAATACTTTATTTGCATTCAGTTTATTTTCATTTCAACCCTTCATTTATCAAGGTGAGGCAGTTATCAGATCTACCTAGCAACAGAAAGCATAGTAAAACAAAGCAAAATGAAAGGAAATACAACCCCCCCCCGTCTGTAGCATGTAAAATTCACGCTGGCCCATATGACATTTTATTTTACGTCAATGTGACCTCTGAGTCAAAAGGTTTGGGCAATCCTGAATTAAAGACTATGACCTGTCCAAGATCTATACTCTATATGTCTATCATCTTCATCTATGAGCTGTCTATGATCAATAATAAAAACATACGCGACATAAATAACATAATAATAATAATAATAATAATAATAATAATAATAATTATTATTATTATTATTATATTATTATTATTATTATTATTATTATTATTATTATTATTATTATTATTATTATTATTATCATTATCTTACATCGCTTATTATCTTATATCACTTCCTTCTGCTTTGTCTTATCTCATCTTTTCTTATCTATTCCTATACTACCTTGAGGTGTACTCAATATACCTTTATAGACTAAATCTTTCACAGCCTCGGTTCTACTCATCATAGGATAGGAGCTGCGGGCATATTTAGAGCTGAAATTCCCAGCGGAGCGTGCATATCTGGGCATCAAAAGAGGTTCACAATGAAAAAGCAAATTTCATGACAGGACATGAGGTCAGTCAACATGTTGAGGCTATGAACAAAACTGCATATTAAAATGGACCAAACGTGGAATGTTTCTGAAAAGGCAAGATTTGAATAACCAAATTCTTTTGCTTTGTTTGTGCTGTAAATTTGCATTTTGTAAGCATTATATAAATGTTAAAGCATCCCCAAAGCAGGGCTCTTTAAATTTTTTTCTTCTACTTTGAATTATGAAACTGCAGTATCTAATGACGTCAGGTTGATTGCGGCGATTATTAGTCTCAGAGGTTTTGTTCCAAAAAAGACAAAAAAAACAATGACCTTTTACAGAAAAGACTAAAAATCATCAGTGTTGACAACAAAAGCTACATTCTTCACTGACAGCACTTCAGCAGTCATCTGTTGCACAGTTAATTTTGCATTTTGCAGAGAAACTGCCGCCTCATTGGCCATTGCCTGGTCAGACGTTTCCCTCGTCCATTGAGAGTGTGAGCCCAAAGGGGAGAGTGGATTTGTGATGGAGCCAGGATCAGAGGCATTATGCAAACAAACATTCGATTGGGGCACATTTTTTAGGGAACATGGGGGCCTACTTTTATTCATCATCTTATTTATTTTTAAGATTCTCTGTCGGAAATTTGAATGCGCATCTTTAAGCAATGGAAACATTGCGCATCTAGAGCGCATCTAATTAATTATAGACAAAAGTCCCAGATTAGCAATGTACAATCTGGAATCTGGAGGCACGAAGGCATGAGACTTCACCTGAAGTTTGGCCAAAGATTTCAGACAATCAATGAGTCATGGGAGAACCCCGCCCAGCCCCCCCCCCCTCCAAAGCAAACAACCATAGAGGTAATGTGCTTCCCCTTCTCACCAACACGGTGGACAGCACATGAATGGTCATGGAATATTGATGTTCAGTTGCTAATACGGACAGAGTGTTGATGGGAAATGGAACTTAAACATTTGTGGGAATGGAAATGTTTTATAATTCAAAATGCCGTTTTCGAATGAGTACGTATCGGGGTGGATGTTGCCTGAGGAGAGCGGCTGAAAAGGTTGCCTGTGTATTTGTTTGGCGGAGTATAGTGGTGCACCGGTGACGCGCTTTCTTGCAGAACAGCAAGAGGTCAATTCAGAACCTTGCAACAAGTATGAAGAAGGTATCCATCAATCTGCCATTGTGCCCCCACAAACATTTTACACAATGAACTCTGCATCAGAAGCCCTGAATCTCACCCAAGATTATTTGTATATCCCTTTCATCACCTCAGCTTATCAAATAGAGGCTTTTACAATGGAACGGTGAATAAATAGACATGCCTCTATCTCCTCCCTTTGACTTGAATGCTGCAGCAACCTGCCTCCCCCTTGGACCGCCGTGGGATCACATCAAACATATGCCCTCTGCTCCGGAGGTAATGAAAAATAAATCAACAAACAAATGAATAAGTAATCACAAAGGGGGGCAGAAAAAAAGGAGTCTTTAAAATATGTGCAAGAACAAGTCTAACTGAATGTTTTTTATGCATCTGAGTGTTTCATGTTTGTCGTAATCCAACGCGCATTATGGGGAACACAGTCTCCAATCTCATTAGCCTACGTTCACTGTGCTTTTTCTGATCAAGTAAAAGGGTTTGAATTTGTGTTCATCATTGCTGGATGAATTGTAGGAAGCATTCCCAACGGGGACCTTACGTTTGAGGCAACTGTATAAAAAAACAACAAAACAAAAAACAACAACCCTGCAATGCTGCCGCATGTTTTCATCGGCTGCAAAACCCGGGAACCAAGCTTCATTTGCAAACTAGCAGAGGAACCATCTTGATTATTTAGAAGTTCCGTTCCCGATGAGAGCTCTGAGGCGTCGTCCAGATGGCCACACCTGTGTGCTGCAGCTGTGCGGGGATATCTGTGCATTCTGTGTATGAATACATACAAAGAAAGTCACTTGGAAAGAAGCTCGTGGCATCACTAATGAACAAAACGCTTCAATATAATCCCGTTTAGTTTTTATCACCAATTAAAGACTGTTTATGAATTTTGATAAAGTTGAAACTAATACTTGCTTGTTATTCAGCTGGAACATTGAACCTTGCTATTTATATATCTGCCAAGCCACTTCAGTAGACTTCTGCTGTGCGCTATGCTCTGCATCTAATCGTGACACTAAGGGCGTTAATTTAGATCAAGGACATTTCAGTAATAGACTTGTATCATGCAAATACAGTGGCTGTTTCCAGACAGCTTAGCAAGCAGAGTGTGTTCCTTGTGCTTTGATTCGATGCTAAGTGCTTCATCAATCACAATCCCAGACAGATCATTAGAGGCTTCTAGGATGACAAGACCAGCCTAAACATCAACAGCAGATTGCTTTAGACCACTCCTCAAAACTTTAATTACACCAGAGATTGGCAGTTATCAAAGACAACCAGTGACAAGTGACTCACTCAACACTTGCATTAGTGAAAGCAACTTGATAATGTCAGGGGCTTTAAATAACACTCAATATGGCAAATCAGACACTAGGTATGTCACCAGGCATGAAAAGAAGAAATATCTCAAGATACCTAAATATAGGTAGACCTTTTTATGCTCAGGGCAGAAATATCATGAGTCTATTGCAATTTGTTTGTTTAAAAAAAGTCAAGACAGAATCTCGTTTCGATTTCCTGTCATGGAGCCAACTTCGGAGGGAGTCGAAGCAGAGCTGAGGAGGTGGGACATCAGCATAATGCTGTTGTAAGAGACATCACCCCTCTAATTGCGGAACACTGATGTCTGACATGCGGCCACACTGGGCCAGCACCACTTCATTTGTATAACCTTTTTTTTTCCTTTTTATTCATTCTGACAAAATGGATCTTTTTGTGGCAGTGTTTGGTGAGCGATCCTGTCCACTTTAGACACTGAAAATATCGTGTTATGAGAAACATCTGTGTTCCCACATTGTTTGTTTTATTGTAAAACAAACAGTGTATAATAATTGCGGGGTCATTTCCACTGCTCCGTGACTGGCAAGGAAACAAGGTCGACGTACCCATTTTGAAAGATTCTCCTTCAAATTCTAGGAACATTGTTTCGACAATCTTGACACACATTGAGATTGTGTTGTCATTTCCTCAGCCTGTGGGTTGGAATGCAGAGCTGTAAAAAACAAGGAAACGTAAACTGCTGAAGGCTTAGCTCTGAGCAAAGCTGTGAGCTTCTCATACTGTTCAAATTGAAGGAAATTGCTGAAAAGCCAGAGAAAAAGTAGGTGTTGAAATTAGAGAGTGGGGAGGAATGATAAGGGTCACATGGAACCATTCAACTGTTTGGAGTTGCTGAAATGTGCAGCCACTTACTTGGCAAAATATTTTTCAAGGTGAACCGTGGGGGACGGCAAAGCCTAGCATTCCAATGCTGCAACTAACTGTGTGAATTTAACGGAGAGATTTAAATCAGTGTAAATAATGTAACAGTACTTGTTTCGTTTGTGAAAGAAATGGCAAAAGCTTGACCTATGCTGAGTCATCTAGAGGCACCGACTGATGACTCGGCTTGTGCGGTTGCAGACCACTGTATCATTAGCATTCATTCATTGTGTATGCATGAATGAACAATTGCTGCTTTTCATGCACTTATGGGTGCTGGGTTGCCGGAGCCTATCCCAACTGTCATTGGGCGAGAGGCGTGTTTCACCTTGGATCAGCTGCCAATCAATCGCAGGGCTGAATTTTTTCTCACAGCACGCTCGAAAACATCTATCATGATCCTAAAAAATGAATAGATACCAACGTAAATATAAATATAAAATTATGTATGAATATCACACATGAATTAATAAACAATGGCATAAATAACTAAATAAATAAATAATATGTAATATGGAAATGAGAGAATGAATGTCTGATAGGCTCCAGTGTCCCCTCGACCATAAGTGCAGGATATTTGGTAGATAATGAATGAATGAATGAATGCATGAATGAATGAATGAATGAATAAATAAATAAATGCATGAATGACCAAGACTTACCTCATGATGTGCTGTGCAAAAGGGCATTGCTTTTGCAGTTTTTAGCTGTGCAGTCCCGATGCTCCAGCTTTTTTCTCTTCATAAGATGATTCATAAAACTAAATAAAACAGGTGTGAAATTTAGTTTGAGCTGACCGCAATGTGATGGGTGTCAGGTGGCTCATTCTCACCCACCTCAACATTCCCACCAAGGTCAGCTTTGCTGTGTTGGCTGCTCAAAACAAGGTCATGACTTGCTGGCTCTATTTTTCCAATTCTTATTCACCATGGTGGTTGTTAGTGTGTCTCTGTCATTCACATGCAATCTATGTCAAGAAAAAAACCAACCCAAAACAAGTGCAGAGAAAATAAGTTACTTGCATGAAATAAGAAAATACTGCCCTATAACCACTACTAGTAAAAATGCCAGGATGGTTTTTGCCCAATAATAACAGTGCAATATCTTTTTTTACATCTTAATGTATGAATACCTTGTTTGCCATTCTTATTTTATCTTCTCTGAGAGTTGTCTCTAAAGTGTGACATATAACAGTTTTCAGAACTCCATAAAAGAGTCATACTGCTGCATTAGCTGTTATAATACAAACACCATGGGATGATGATTACAAAATAAATAAAAAAATAGATGCTGTAGGCAGCTACAGCAGCGTGATGCCATTCTCTGTGCCCATGCAGGTGTATGCACTCAGTTTTGACGCAGATAAATGAGTGCCATAAATTGAAATTCATTCAGCGGGTACTCTCAAATTGTAAGCAAAGCGTCCTTCTTTGTCCCAGCACTAACCTGGGAATGACTGTCTTCCAGATGAGCTGCTGGGTGACAAGTAACAGAGCAGACAGGTGTCGACCAGGGTCGTGAGGTAGCCGTCACAAGCCCTTCACCGAGTTCTGTTGATAGACAGGATGCTAGAAATGGTATGTCTAGACACATTATCTCCCACTGTTCCCTTATGAGTTATTCTAGGGTGTACTATAAGTTCCCCTTCGTGAGGTTACTGGGAGATGTTATTGGTGCTTTAAGTTAGTCGTCAGTTTTGTTATCAAACTGAAGCTGTGCACACATAAGAAAACGAAACTCATGTCTAATTATCATCACAAACTGTACTATTCGTATACATATTCAGCAGATTTCTATTTAGCCGACAGCTATTTGCACCCGTTTCCATATTCTTAGCTGGATGCAGATCCAATCTAGCATCAATAATTATTTGCCCTATGAGAGTCATGGTGCTTATTCCTGCAGACAGAACAGAGCGATCACATGGATATCAGATCCCAAAGGTGCTGTAGCGTTGGCTGCTGTTTAAAGCCTGATCAATGAAAGAAACATGACCCGTGTCTATCTGCAGTGAACAGGACAACAAGATGTTTCTGGGAAAAAAAAAAAAAAAGCAACAACAAAAATCTGCATGCTTGAGTAGAATCCAGGATTCAGGAAAGAGATAATGTGTGTCTTGTTTGTAAAAAAAGAATGAAATAAATATATATCTATCTATATATATATGTATATATGTATGTATTTTTGTATGTATATATATGTGTGTGTGTGTATATATATATGTATGTATGTATATATATATATATATATATGTATATATGTATGTGTGTGTGTATATATATATATATATAATATATATATGTATGTATGTATTTTTGTATGTATCTATATATATGTGTGTGTGTAAATATATGTGTGTGTATAT
>CAAKHD010009569.1:17500-20873 GCA_901007705.1 Fistularia tabacaria | reverse complement strand
AACCACACACACACACACACACATAAAAACACTCACATTTTTACATAAGTATATTTATTTAGATATATATGTGTGTGTGTGCGCATGTCTGTGTATATATAATAAATATATATATATATATATATATGTGTGTGTGTGTGTGTGTGTGTGTTTACACGGACACATTTATATATATTCATATATATGTATAATTATACATATTATGTATTATTATTATATTATTATTATTATTATTATTATTATTATTATTATTATTATATTATATTATATTATATTATATTATATTATATTATATTATATTATTATATTATTATATATTACTTCTCTTCTAATGTTGCTGCTGCAACAACTGAATTTCCCCCATGGGGGATCAATAAAGTGTTATCTTATTATATATTATTATAATATATATATAATTGTGTATATATTGGTGTATATATGTATATACATCTGTGTGTATGTATGCATAATATGCATAACATAAGTATATATGAATCCATGTGTGTATGAATTCTCTCCAGCTTAGCAGGACCAAAATTGAGGCCATCTTTGTTGGCACTCGAAATAAAATTCACACCTCCACCATCACTGGTATTTCTTTTCTTGGTCAATTCACCACACTCTCCACCACTGTTACAAATTTGGGAAATAAATTTGACCCCCACCTCTCATTTAAAGGTCACATCCAACACCTCTGTGAGATTCCTTTTTTCCATCTACGCAACATTTCCAAACTCTGCCCCCACCTATCATTTGCAGATGTTGAAAGGCTGGTTCACATCTTTATCTCCTCAAGGCTAGACTACTGCAATGCACTCCTCATCGGGATCCCTGGCAGGAGCCTGGAGTAGTTCAGTACATCCAGAACAGCGCTGCCAGGGTCCTGATGAGGGTGCGGAAGTACGAGAACATCACCCCCATCCTCCG
Organism: Fistularia tabacaria; assembly: GCA_901007705.1. NCBI lineage: Eukaryota > Metazoa > Chordata > Actinopteri > Syngnathiformes > Fistulariidae > Fistularia > Fistularia tabacaria. The sequence goes on along the minus strand of CAAKHD010009569.1, from coordinate 19,946 downwards.
TTCACTACGCTGGCTCCCCATCCAACAACGAGTGCACTTCAAAATCTGTCTTCTCACCTTCCGACGCCTTCATGGAACTGCCCCATTATACCTGTCCAAACTCCTGTCCCCACACACCACCACCAGAAGACTCCGCAGCGGCGAGAGTCACTGCCTCCGCCCACCCAAAACCAAGCTCCACACCATGCGAGACAGGGCCTTTCAGGCCTCAGCCCCACAGCTCTGGAACGCCCTACCGGACCATCTCAGGGAGACTGTTGCCCCTCTTATCTAACATCTTAAAAACCTTTTCATTTAATCAATACTCCTCTTGAGCTCATTTTAATCAACTTTTAGCATTTTTGTACTGTATGTTTTTATCAGAATGTTTTTCTTTGTAGCACTAAGGGATTTGTTTTGCAAATGTGAAGTGCATTATGAAAAAATATATTATTATTATTATTCTTATGTAGACACACATGCTGACAAATATACATATACATTTATCTGTACATAAAACTCGTAATTGTGTATGGTGCTTGTGGATATTCATATATACATTTATATGTGTTTATACATTTATGTGTGTAAATATGTATATATTTGTGTGTATATCTGCATAAGATGCATAAATTAATTATATATGTGCACATTTCAGCTGAAACATGCTCTTCACTGTCTATTAATATAGAAACTGATTTAATTTCTAAGGTTATAACCTACAGATACAGCCTGAAGCCTGTGGAAGAACTTGGAATGATTTTATCATTTAATCCTAGAGACAAAGACCACTTCCATGCATCAAAACCTCGTCAAGGCTTTCGTTTCATTGCCGCAGACAGATAAGTCTTTCATCTGCGTAAACTGTGTTTTAGTAAATCAAACGCTCCTATTCGGTGTCTAGGTTGAAGCTTTTACGAGGTAATTTGCTTCAATGTGTGATAACTGCAGGTGTCTGGTAATATATTTAAACTATTCCCATGTGGAAACTCAGGTACGTGATATTATCCATGACAGTATAGATGTGTGTGTAAAACCAAGTGTAAAAGCAACATTAGGTGAGAGCAACATTTCATTACATAATGTCATGATGTGAATCAAATATCCTTCAATAGCAAATTTGCCTCAGCCACCACTTGTTTATGACTACCTCCAGGAAGATGTACAGTTGTGTTTTTCATACTGCAGCTTAAAAAAGATCCATTTGCCTCAGCATTTGTGCGGTTTAACTGCCTGACAATAAATGCTGAAACTCTTCAGAAGCCAAGACAATCTCTCATTTCTTCTACTTCTCTGTCGGAAAACTCTGCAACTCAACATAGAGAAGTCTTAACCATCTCATTATGACTTATTGTTTTGGTCTTCCCAGTTCATGAGCTGTGCGATTCCTTTGGAAAGTAGAAAAAAAAAAAAAATCAATAAGTTGTAGGGTCTGCTTGCCAGTTGCTCATTGCCATTTTACATTTTTACCATCAGTGGCAGACAGGCGCATGGTGTTTATTTTAAGCAATACCACCGCTCTTGTGGAGAATTGTCCTGTACATTTTATAACATAGTAATAACATTTTTAAGTTAGGGTTGCGGGATGCTGGAGAACAATTCCAACTGTCATCACACAAGATGCCTGGTTCCCTCTGGACCAGTCGCCAGTTGACCACAGTTCACTCTCTCTGTCACGCAATCTGGGCAATTCAGAGTCTCATGAACCTTTCTGCAGATTTTTGGACTGTGGGAGGAAACTGGTCTTCCTAAAAAAAACAAAACAACAAAAAAAAAATCTTATTTATGCACATCTCACTGACTAAGTAAAACCTGAAAACCATATCAAAGGATGGTTCAACTTTTCTCCCAGTCAACACTTGTCTTTTTAGTGTTTAATGCGATCATTAAGGATAAGGATAAGGATAATACTCTCTTGATCCCCACAGGGGAAATTCGACTGTTGCAGCAGCAATATTACAAAACAAAACAAAAAAAAAAAAAAGCTTTAACTTATCTTTAATTATCTATTCATTGATAGACTATCAGTAGGGCTGACTGAAATCTAAAATGCTCGTATCATATCTCAGGACTCGGCTGTTACTACCCAAATATATTTAGATATTTAAAAAATAGTCGAAATGAACTTGCATTGTCTGATAATAGCTTGGACTGCTCAGTACCGGGTGCCAAGGATATTTTAATTGGAGGCCTTCATTTTTCAAGCTCAATTTCTTTCCCCGGAGTGGTGTTATAAGAATGGCTGTCTTTTCAATTACCGATCCCTCTGCCCACTACCATCTGTGCACAAGTACGAACACAATTTCCTCTCGCTTTATGAAAGCCAGTGGCTCATAAGTAAATCTAGACACAATCTGTATTAGGATCAGTATTAGCGAGCATTGTCTCAAACACTTTGCTGTCTTAGTTACCCCGCTGCACACCCTATCCGAGGCTCTAGCTCTGGTTGACATTTCTTCACTGGCAG
>CAAKHD010009569.1:0-15000 GCA_901007705.1 Fistularia tabacaria | reverse complement strand
TGTGAAAATAATGTTCTTAACTAATAACGTTCTTGAAATTACTGAAATTACTGAACAATTATTTCAGGGCCAATTTTAATTTAGTTTGTTATTGAGTCTTTTCTTTAACTGACTGTTGAAATAACACCTGATTTGGGTGTATTTGATGATTAACTGGTGTTCATTCATTGTTTTTTAAGCAGACAGATGTTCATGTAATTTTCTTAATGAGTTTAGATTTTGTCTGTCATCTTTAGAAATGACTAGCACACATCACTAGTGCTGCTAGTACTCAGAATACTCGTTGTATTTACCCGATGTTGTTTACCCGAAACAGATTGGCGTCTCCAAAATTGTGAACAGCCAGTATGAAGCAATAACAAAGGGATACAGAATGCATACAGATGGACAGACGGACAGTTATGTTTGTGTGTGTGTGTGTGTGTGTGTGAGTGTGCGTATGCCAGCTCATTTGATATTTTGATAAAAGTGAGATTGACTTGGGCGAGGTTAAGGAGCTGTTGAACCCTTCTTGTTCATGGCTGCGCCGTCACATTGGGTTTTATTTATTTGCACAACATGCGCAAATAAGTCAAATAATTCAAGCGTTACTGCCGGATCTGCATCAGGCGGATACTGACAGCCGCACATTTCCGGGAAGTCACTTACCGACGGCAGGCAGACGACCTTGAACTTTCGCAGTATCAAGCTACCACATCTGCATAAGTAATTCAAGTTGTCACTTCACATGCTGTTCATTGATTGTAACTTAATCAGAGAGATTGGGCTGTGTGGGCCGAGGCGGATAAGTCCATTGTCATTTAGAAGCTCGGGAGAATGAATAAAGACTAAAATGCTTTTTTTTTTTTGTATATTTGTGGACAAACATGTCAACGATATTGGGCCCCTGCATCATTTCCTGAACCCCTCCGTTTGTTCGAGTGCGCACACTGGCACCTCACAGACAAATAAAATCAGATGCCTTTCTGCTCGACTACTAGCAGCACCCTTGTAATTTCCTACTCGCGGACCGAGGTAGATCTTTGGGGAAGTGTTTATCTATAATAACAATCTCCAGCTCCATTTCCTTGTTGCCTAGTCTCTGGTTCACTGGCAGGGGATGCTTCATTGGTCCAACCAGGTGGAGGGCAGAGAATGCAAACCATCATAGCTCCACTTGGATGTCATTACACTGTTGACATTTGCTTTTGCTCTGCTTCAAGTAGTCGCCCGTGTAGCTGCGAGTTTCTGTTGCCTTCCCTTTGCGCAAAATTATCTTTTTAGGAGATGAGATCCAGGATGCCAGCTGGGCTCTACATCTGCTTTTAAGCCGGGTTCCATCAAGCAGCGAGGCTCTGTTTACAGACATTTCCAAGGAAGGCTAAACACTATTGGCATTCTGTGTTATGTTATACTTCCTGCTCCTGTTCTCTAGCGAACACAGATATTATACTACATTCCCAGCGTACTCTACTTGTGTATCAGACAGCAAAGGAGCTACGAATGAGATGAGGTGTGCGTTAAAAATCATTTAACTAAAAATGATGCAGTTATATAGGAAAAAATTAAGATTACGTTACATAGCTGAAAACACCCGTCTGTGATTTAATGTCAGGTTGTGCCCGTGCTGTTCTGCATATTTGACAGAATCAGGTTACAAAGATAGAGGGAATAAAACATGGTGTCATTTCAACAGGGTGACTTTCACCGCTGAGCATATCATCACTGTTGGTCTGAGGCTAAACCCAAAGCTAATATAGGAAACCTTGTGTAATTGTTCAGTACTAGCATATATATATATATGTGTGTGTGTGTGTGAGTGTGTGTGTGTGTGTGTGTGTGTATTTTTTTTTCCCAAATGAGGTACAGTGCAATGACGCCTGTGCCAATGATTAATCATCTCCTCGTACGAGGGTAGTCTTATCAGAATAAGATGACTTAAAAGTACGAGGACTCTCAATTTCATCCCTGCCCTCTTGTTGCGCGATTCTTCATGAATAAGTGATCAGTCTCCCAATATTCCCCTTTGGGTTATTGCTCATTCTGCCGCCTCCATAGCCTTGTAAAACCAACTTGAAGTGTTTATGGCAGATAAGAGCCATCAGAGGTCGCAGGCCCAATAACTCCTTTTATCGCCCAACGTTCTGCAGCGAGGGCCATTTCATGGGTGAATTTGCTGAAGACGAATTCTTAATTAGAGAAGTTTGTGGACCAAGCATCGGAGGGCTAATGGAGATATAAAAGGATTCGCCAAAAAAGGGTATCTGCGGTATTGCTTGTTGGCTCGCTTTGTTAGTGTCTCCTACGAAAAAAACAAAACAAAAAAAAAACAAAACAATAGGCTGAGTGCATCACATAGCCGTATCGGTGTGAAGACTTTTCAAAAACACATGGCGATGATCCGTCGCTTCAGTTCGTTGCAACCGCGTCCTTTCAAATTAGTTCAGGCTATAGATTTTCATCGTGAGCGTGGGAAGCTTATCTTTATTAAAGAAAAAAAAAAAAAATCCACCTCGTCAATGACAACCTCGGCTATCGAGGCCAGTAAATTTAATTTTCTATTATTGTCATTGAAGTGCGCTACAGTTAATAATGATAATAAAAGCAGGATTTATCTCCCCTCAATCTATAATCTAAACGACAAACATACATGGGATCACTAAAATAACTTCTTCATGCTGGATAGAATAAGAGACAGAATAAGCCTCCTTGGCCGAGGTATATAGACGCGTACAACAGGGATTTCAAGTACTTGCATATATAGAAGTACACAAAATGACAAGGACAACAGGCTGGCTAACAGTCAGCAAATATTTGAAGAAGTAAACATACACACTGTCTCTCATACACACATACACAGTCATATACTTGATATCTGTACGTGCGTGTAAGAAAGACACAACCGAAAGCTATCAGGTGTGAGGATATCTTCATTTCAAGCTCCTTTCCAGTGCTCCTCTGGTATCACAAGACGCCATGTTTGACGAAATCGAACAGGTCGAGACAGACTAGCTCACATTTTAATAAGCCCGTCTTGGCTCGGATTCAAAATCTCATGTTCCCAATCGTCCGCGTAATAAGCGAAGGAAAAAAAAAAAAGAAGCGTAAAATTAATTACTCGTCTTCCCAGAATGTGGGGAGGGGGGCAGATCTTACCCTCGATTGCATAATTTTTAAAACTACATAATTATCTCGACTCCATCGCAACAATGAAGCAAGAGTTGATAGAGATGGCTCATCGTTTCTGAAGCTCAAAGTTACGCTGGTGTCAGAAAAACGCTTGGGACGGTCTAAACACAAAATCTGCGAAAAAATTTTCAGCGAATTTTCCAGAAACAGAACGGTGGAACAACACAACATTAATCAAGACCTATGATCCCACTCTACACCCCGCTCGCTCATCAACAGCCTGCTGTAAAACCCAGATTAACGATCTTTCTCTTCGATTAGACAGAGGATTGTTTTGCGGGTTGGGTTGATTTTATCCGCCTCAAGCACACAGTGCACGTCTATTACTATTTAACCAAGATTAGTTTTGAATTGACGATTAACCTTTGTAATCCCGCGCTCATATCGAAAATGGCTCACTTGTCTTTACCGCAGACGCACGAAAGAGAAGCTACAATAACTTTGGGAGGGGGGACGAATCTAGCCTCGGAAAGCAAATGAGGCAGCGTTATCTGTCTGCCGCTTGGGTTGGGTAATGAAGACAAATCTTCAGACTAGAGAGCCATCTCATTATGAATCCAAACTGATGAATTCTTTTGCGTTCCGTGCAAGCATCTTTTAATAAAACTTCGCTGGGACCCTGACAAGCAATTGCCAGCCATATCTTGCGAAGAATTAGAATTTACGTGCGGGAATGAGCGCCCGCCATTGTTTGGATGGCTGTATTAGGGAGTAATCACACATTAAATGAGTCATTTCTCCATATTTAACTCCAACTGGGGAGGTAATTGTTTCATTTGCCGGGCAATGACTTTTCGCCTGTGAAGTGTTTCTTGCATTAAATCCCCGGCCATTGAAACTGCATCTGCTGCTCAGGAAATCTTCAATCGGAAAAGATGTATTGACAATGGAAGTATAGATTTTGCGTTGTTTTTTTTTTTTTTTTTACTGTACCCAAATAGATAACTACTAAAGACTGTACACAACAAATATATAACTATATAGATAACTATATATAACATATATAGATAACTATATATGTAATGTCGGTACATTCTTCTGACAGCTTTTCAGCAAAGGGTTTTACGTTCAATACCAGATTGAATATTGTTATTGATGAATTTGCTGGAACTGTGTGACACAAAGCATTGCTTTTTGGATGGAAGTTTGCTCAAAGATGTTCCATTCAAGTGCAAAAAATGTCACTTTTTTAGTTAATGATAAACTATCGTGCAAATATAACAATGTCGTATTTCTTTGACTGGCTGTTTACTCACAATTATTTGTTTGGACTCGTAATTTGTAGTTTCATTGGCAATGTTTTGAGGAGAAATGTAAAAAATAAAAAAAAGATGAAATGTATAATAAAAACAAACAAAACTATTAAATATATATAAATATATATCTATCACCTAACAAATGAATATATATATATTTGTCACCGAACAAATATAGATACATTTTTCAATATATATATATATATATATACGCATATATATATAAATATATATACATATATATATATACATATTAGAACTGATATTACATATTGGAACTGATTTTTCTAAATTGCTTGACCAACAAAGGGCATTAAAATAAATTCATTATCTGTACTTCTTACCTTGCACTCAGGTTTGCGGGGTCGCTGGAGCCCATCCCAGCTGTCCTTGGGAGATGTGATACTCGGCCTGGGCCAGACGCCAGTCTATCAGTGGGGCCACATTTAGAGATATATAACCATTCACTCTCTCATTCCCTCATCTGGGCAATTCAGGGTTTCTGATAAACCCACTGTATGATTTTTGACTGTGGGAAGAAACCAGAGAACCTGGAGGAAACCCATGCAGACACAGGGGGGAACATTGCGAATTCTGCACAGACAGCCCCCTGTTGTGATCGAATCAGGGACCTTCCTGCCATGGGGCTGAAGTACCGACCACATCACCACTGTGCCACCAGTAAAAATAAACTATGAATAACAAAAAAAAAATGCTTCACTTTGTTTTTTAAAAGAAAAATTATCATCTTGACATTCAGTGTATTTCTATGAGCCAGCAGTTAAATGATGGTGGTGAATTTTTCCTTCAAAGATTAAAAGCTGACATGGAGTGCCACACTTAATCCCTACTTTGCTCCAGACCTCTCCGGAAAGATCACAACCCACACCTTGTAATCCCGTTGCAGTTTATTAAGCAGATATGATGTAAAGAGGAAACCGGTGAGGCGGGGGGGGGGGGACTCATTCTGTGGCTGAAGGAAAAAAAATAAATAAATAAATAAATACTTGAAGTAAAAACAAAATAAAAACAAAATGCAAACCAACAATAGGTTGTCAAACGTAATGAAAAAAGTGAGGACTTCCCGCAGAACCATCGTGAATTCAAATGTTGCTCCTGTGTGACAAAATAAAACCTCTTTGCGTCGGTTAAAATGCAATTCTTCCCATCTAATACTCATGTGATTATTAAACGCTGGCGTCAGAGTAGTAAATCCCAGCGGCCAAAATTTCTAGAGATGGGAGAACACATAAATTGAATATGTGATGTACGTGCAGTTACTGCATTAATTATTTATCTACCACTGAAATGCAGTTAGCACTTTCATTTCATAGCAAGAAAGTCCCCGGTTCAATTCCAACCGGGGGCCTTTCTGTGTGGAGTTTGTGGGCTCTCCTCGTGTCTGAGTGGGTTTCCTCAGGTTTCCTCCCACAATCCAAAAACATGCACTAGGGTTCACTGGTGACCCTAAATTGCCCACAAGTGTGAATGAGTGAGTGAATGGTTGTATGACTCTATACGTGTACAACCTAACCCACTCCGCCCACTGTCGCCCTGAGTGCAGGATATAGATAATAAATGGAATGTGTGTTTAATTCAAATGGCTCACATAAATTAGAAACAGCATTTTTGGACATCACTTTTACAAATGAGTCATCATCTCTCATATTTATCTGCTGTGGAACTTTCAGTTTTCTTTAGTTTGTTACAGCCTATTACTCACTCCTGTTTATTGTGAGCTTTTTACGTCTCAATAAAAGGAATAATCCACATTGTCTATGGAGGTTCTCATTCATCCGGGTCATGGTGAATTCTTGTCGATAATCTTCATGTCGTGGCAACTAGACTTGAATTTCTACCCCTCCGTCGCCGTCCAATTATTAGAACTGAAGAACCCTGTCGGATGAGGGGTGAAACGTCATCAAGTGAAGAAATTCAAATCCAGTCGCCACGACAAGAATTGGACATGAATTCAACAATGTTTATTGTTCTCCAAATAATTAAAAATAGTATGTATTAAATATTAAGTTAAGATTAAAATAACCACTGTGTCTTCTCACAGTCAAATAATCAGGGATTATAATTATCAGTCAATCAACCATCCCTAAACAACAGGAGAGGCACATCGGACATCTGCCACAGAAAACACATCGACAAGCGGAAACAATAAACGATGTAATTATAAGATTAGAACGACTGTACAAATGCTAGGATTACAAAAAAATAGAATAGAAACATTAATCTGCAAAGGCATTTCATGGAGCAAAGCCAAAAAATTGTAAAGATGTTCACAGTCGTCCCAGATGATTTTATCATCACGTATTAACATAATGATACTACGAACCAAAGAAAATACTTATTTTGTTTATGGAGCACACTGGGCGTGACTGGAGCTGAGCCAGACACGGCTGTAGGCATCGATACAGACAAGACGATGAAATCGATAGCGCACAGAATATATTTGCTTTGCAAAGTCGAGAGGAAATCGCCAACTCGTGCAATCGCTCTCCAGACTGAGGGATAACAAAGCTGTCTCCTATCATGACACCGTGTTTCACAGGTTCAATATCCACGTATTTCAATGGTCAATGTCCGGAGCCACAAAAGCGAATCAATTCCTTATAACTTGCTTGTCTCTATATGGCGTGTGAATGAGATTGGATGGTTGTGTGTCTCCATATGGGGCCCTGCGGTTGACTGGTGATTGGTCTGGGTTGAATCCTGCCTCTCGCCCAATGACAGACTGAGGGATAAGCAGGAAAGATAATGAGCAAATGTATTAATGAATCTTGACATACTTCTGGTTGTTACTTGATGTCCTACATTATTGAGCCAAAGACTTTTGTTTTTGTTCTTTGTTTTTGCTCAATGTTTACGTTCGTTTTTTAACAGTTTCATCGCTTCCCTTTTAAAAAAAGAAGAAGAAAAAAAATTCTCTCAACCTGTGAAATGCTATTCATCCTTTGTCGTGAGTTGCTGAATTTTGGAGATATTGCTGTTGAATATGTCTGCTTTCTTGCTTTCTCAAACACAGCGGGACTGAAAGGAGCTCCCTCGTGTTTGTCAGGCTCACACGATAATAAATTTCCTAAAACTCACAGGAACCACCTCGCTCTGGAAAGCGTGGCACAGTTATCCGGAGTTATGTTACACTTCGGCCATTTTCATGTAGACACAAAGCCTTAACTCAGATCACTTAAATCAAGCACTTAATCATAGCTACCTATCCCCTTTTAGAGGAGACATTCATGAAATATTGATTATCATCGCTTTCCAGTTTAAAATCAATGCATTCTCATTGTAATAGCGAGACAACAGACTTGGCAGCATCCACAACTGCCAGTACTGAACATGAGGGATGAAGTCGTTCCCCGCATGAGATACTCCTTCATTTTGCGTTTGACAGCTGGAGAGAGCCATCTGACCCGTTCCATGGCACAAAATACATGCCTGCCGTGTAAAACAGGCTTCCACCTATCATTAATGCATTAGGGGTGTTAAACCGATAAGACCTTTTTGATACCAATTAACATGCATTGAGACGAACTTAATGATCTTGTTTGCTTATTGATGGCTCTTGGAAATTCCTCTTCCTTCCTCTGAGAAATGGATAATTTGTCACGTTTGCCAACAAATACTTTGATTCTGGGATCAGACTAACTTTTGACCATCGCGTCTCTCCGAGAGATTTCATCCGCATCCCCGCTTGCTTGTCATCTCCGAGACGCTTTAATTCGCCTGTAGGAGTCGGATGATGAAGCAGGCGGGGAGAATTCCATTAAATCCAACATGCATTGCATTAATAATGAGCAATATGACGAAGCAATTAACAATACAAATGATCGTAACGACTCGCTAATTATTACTATCCACCAGTGTGCATCAGAGGAGCCGAGAGCGCAGGAACATTAGGTGACAGCAGCATGAGACTCCAAATAAAAAAAAGTGACTGTTCGCCTCCCCGGCGGTGGGACGTTTGAATCTGAGGTGACCCATGGCTGCATATTTGGCCAACCTTTTTTTTTTTTTTTAAATGGCCATAGCCCCCCTTAATTCCAACCCCTCGTTCACTTGCAAAGCTGGGAAGGAATTTTTGGTAGAAGCCAAATTGGTATTGAATTTATGAATAGACTGCTCTTTTCTTCCCAGAGACTTACATTGATGAAAGAAGATGCTACAGCAAGCTGGTTTTAGCAAAATGATCAGAATTTCCACATGGGCCAATTACATTTGGAAGTCTGGAGAGAGGAACAAGATTAAATTCTTTGCGATTCACTTCGGATATATAGAGAGTGGAAGACTTTTTTCTAGTTATTTATTTCTTTTACTATGGGCTACTGAGCAGCTTCCAATTTAAATGTATCCAGTGCTCTTAAAGCATTAATGTTACTGCTCAGCCAAGTGTGGCACGTTGTGGTAGAATTTGGTACACAAGTCAAGTCCTGAGATATAGCATTTTTAGTCGAGCTCAGCTCCATTGATAGTCTATCAATGTATAAATGATTAAACAAAAAAAAAAAACAAGTCAAAGCTTTTTAATGATCACATTAAAAGTTAAAAGAGAAGTGTGGATTGGGAGAAAAGTTGAATCATCCATTGGAATAGTTTCCGTTTGTAGTGAGATGTGCATGAATGTGATTTTTTTTTTTCCTCCCGCCGTCCAAAAACATGCAAGAGGTTTTCACTGGAGACCCTTAATTCCCCAGAGGTAGGAATGAGAGAATATGGTCCATATGTGTGTGACTTTATTTATTTATTTATTTATTTATTTTTTGCAGATATTCGAGACACCCTTCCATTTGATGTACCGCCCCACTGCAGATGACCTATGAGCAGATGTGGTATAAAGAAAAGTTGCTTTCCCGGAGTCCCCTTTCCACAAGGCAGAGAGTCTCCTTCGGTAACCAGTGATAGCTCCTTGCACAGACTCCAGAGACGACGACAAATGTCTTCCTCAGCGGTGATATTGAGGCATCATTAAAACCAGTCGGATATCTTTCTCTGGGCACTCCATTCCTCATTATCATGTGTTTGCTCGTGTGTCTTGGTGTGTCTTTGCTAAATATTTAACATTAACAGTATATCCGCATGTAAAATCCCCAGCCAGACCCTACGCTTCTTCGGCAACAGCGTAAAGCTGCCACAAGCTTAACAAGGACTCCAGATCTAAAGAGTTGGGGGACGAAACGATGGTGTGGTTTTCACATCCTCGTGCTGAGCGTGGAAGGTAAAGGGATGATTGTTCGCCTTTTCTTTGTAAAGTGCCCTTCCCATGACAAATCAAAAAATCAATTTCAAATTTAGACAGATCTTCACCTTTCGAACAAATGTCAAACACTGCCGCTGATGGCACCAAGTTAGGTCGCTTGACATTTTTCTTCTTATGTCTATTCATCTGCTCCCTTAGAATGATTAGCGGTGGAATAAAAAGGCACAGGGAACTCGCACAAAAAAGACAAATGGCCTCAGTATACTTGTGTAGAATTAAAAGAATCGTCCCCGCAGTTCTTTTACAACTCACTGACAAACACCTGATCTTTATTTAACGAGGATCATAATGCTGACTGGGTTCAATATGCATATCCCTCGTGAAGCCACTTTTTAAACGATCTTCTTTTGTTTTTTTTGCGATCTTTAAATCTAAATATTAATTACGAGGCCCTTAACTCCGGAGCTGTTCGAGCCATTAAACCACACTCGGGCCGCGAGATGTATAAAAAAAAAAAAAAAAACTAAATCAGTGAAAATACAGTTCTGTCTCTTGCTACCTTATAATGAATTTGATGTATGTTAACACAGTAAAGGTATCTTAATCAAAACAAATCACATTCCACATGAAGAATATGTGTTCCCCAAAAAGACGGATACCGCTGCGATGACAAATATGAAACGAGTTCTACAAAAAAAAAGGACACGTGGCACATAATCTGTGTTAACGAGGAAGGCTGCTGGCATGTAACGTCTCATCCAAGGCAGGCAGAGCAAAAAGGTAATGAAAATAAGAGCTTAACCTGCGATCAAGTGGAATGATCAAGGTACTTCACGACATGCAGCATGACGATGACAGCGACCTCGGGTTTTTCTCGAAGCCCCCCGGATGACAAAGCGGCCTGTGAAATCCATTTGCTCAACGGTGTCACTGACCTCCAATGTTTCCTACTCCATCCATCGAATCACCTTCCAATTATTCCAGAATGTCAATGAATTAAGCATGCTGTTCTGTGTTCCCGTCGGCGGTATCTGAAAACCTCTAGTATGGCTTTCCCTCAGACTTGGGGGGACCTTTTGATGATGAAGATACCGCTCTGAAAACACGCAGCAGTGACAGCTACGATGCTGTTTTTCTTCATAGTGCGCTGCTGGTGCACATGATGGGCACCAGCCTGAATGTGGTGTTCAGCATATGGACCGGGGTGGCTCTTTGCACCTCCGATCATCGCCTGCTGCACACTCATGAATTATGGAATTCAGCACCAGTATGCAAATGTGGGCATTAGCCTAGTTATGCCCCTGTACAGTAAGTTACACTGACTTATCTATTATGTATGAGCCTAGAATTGGAGTGAAGAGGTCCTGGCAGTCAGTCCTGGCCCACTCTCAGTTCCTCACTGTCACATCTCCAAAGACCACGAACAACGGGAGAGGGAGCACCAAAATGATAGCTTTCTTCCGCTCTGAAGACTCGGGACAATTAGAACCTGCTTCCACGCTCAATTGCCAAGCTACTTAAAATAACAATGGCTTCCACAGGATTTAGAGGCCTAAAAGATACATAGGGAATAAGCATGAAGTTGTTTCTAATCCTCTAATTTCCCCCCACAAGGCAGATATGTAATACTCATCTGATCAGTAATCAGTCCACAGGGAAGGCAAACGGGAGGATAGAGCCAACTCTACAGGCGCACACAAAACAGCCTGTGTACGGCATTGACATCACAATGCGGAACGAGCGAATATTCTCGGGACCTAATCTTAGCGGCGTAAATATCTAGAATCAAGGGAAAGGCAGAGACGAGAAAAACGTTCAGGTCAAACAACCCAGTTTTGGAATCACATATTCCACTCAGGCCCAGAGGCATAATGAAGTCAGCCTGCAGCTTTGAGATGAACAAAGCTATAATATGCTCTGATCAAAGTCAATCTGCAAGCACATGACAGCTGACAGCTTCTATTTAACCAGCGGCCTGGGAAATATTGATACCTAGTCCCTGTGAACCAGGTCACAATCGTAACTGGAACAAGCAGACACGTTTTCTCTCGAAGTCTAGACCACTTCTAACAAGACCTTATACAGAGAAGTCTAAGTGGAATTTTCCTGTCTTTGTGAAGGACAATATAATAAACAGTAATACTTCAGCATATGAATGTATCCAACTATTTCAAAGGCATACGAATGTTCAATTCACATATATGAAGTTCTTATTTCTGGAACCCCTGCTGGGTCATCAGCGGGCTGTGCGCAAACAGTTTTATAAATTGAGTACCCGAGGACCAGCCAGCTCATGCTGGCTGTCTTTTCTTTACTGATCCGGCTGCAGCACCAGCAGATTGCTGAGTTTGCAACAACTAAACATACTGGATGGGGGGAAAAAAAAAACAACTAAAGAAACCGAAATCCAGTCGGTGGCATTGTGTACAAAATCCTGGACTTGTTACGGGTGTATGATGAAACCGGCTCCCTTCTAACATGAAATGGCATGATTGGGTTTCCCCAGGGTTCATTGGTAGACCCCAAATTGCCTAATTTGGGAGTGAATAGTTGCATGTCTCCAGGCCCTGCGATCGACTGGTGATTGGCCTGGGTTGAACTCCGCTTCTTGTCCAATGACGGCTGAGATAGGCTACAGCATCCCCGAAACCCCGAGTGCAGGATAAGCGGTATAGACAATGAATGAATGAGTGCCATGATGCACCCATCAAATAGCTATGCTAGCAATTCACGGCAACCATGCGCCTGCTGGGCAGCGCACAGGCAAAGCGAATACCCGACAGCAAGTGTTCATATTGTCATGTTGTCAATCATAGTGATGACAATAAACACGATGGCACTAACCGCAATGGCGACAGGCGACTTGTAATGTTGCTATTGATATTTGACAGCAAATAAAAAAACAAAAATCTTTGGCTCGGAAGGGTAAATCTGAGATAATTCCTATTTTCAACAGATTTACCAACAAAAACAAAAAGTAAATAAATAGATAAAATAAAAATGTAATACATAAATATAAACTTGAAATTTAGTATTGTAGCTCTTTTTTTTGTACCTCTTATTTGATAATTAAAATTTGGACCAAAGTGCACATCAAAAACAAACACCCACTGATATCTTCAATAAATAAACAAATAAATTAATGAAAAATACTATTTCGACTTCAATTCAGCTCTCACTGTGAAATCAAGGCCTTGAGATTGCATCGTACAAACATTATGGCCAAAAAAAGGCTTGTTCTTTAATGATAACTCTCTCCTGGGGGAAGAAGTAAACACCCACCCCTCAGTCTCCCGGTGGAATTAATTTGCATTTTTAATATATATCCCTGCATTCCTTGGCTAATAGCATTCATTCTTAAATCCAACAAACACAGCCTCATCAAATATTAATTACACTCTTGTTATTTACTATTGCTCTTGATTGGGAACACATGGAGGCGAAGAGAAATCCACTTCTGTCTTGTTCTCCTTCCCGCCCCTGTCTCAGCTCAAGTGGATCCGAGTGGTAAAAGTCCATTTCACAAAAAAAACAAACCAAAACAAAACAAAGAAAAAAAAAAAAGAAATTATACATGAGAAACAATATCTCACCTCCTCTGTTTTTTTCTCTCCATCCCTTCCTAAAACTCCTGGCATTGTAGAGTCACATCCGGTGACCCAATGTATTCCTCCAGTCATACATCACAGAGACACCTTCAGGATTCTTTGGGGATTTTCCAAATCATAAAATCTCCCAGAGCTGCCATGGTCTTTTATGGCCGCAGTTGTAAACACTCAGTGTCGCGGAACTCCCTACGACCCCCCCCCCCCCAAATATTCCCCGTAACTTATTCAAACGCTTCAAATGCATTTGCCAAACAAAGCCGACCAATTACCCCATCCCTGCTTCGGCTACGGGTAAACAGGAGACCCATTCATGTGGCCCACTCGGGTATGAAAATAACGAGTGACCCCCTCCGACCCCCCTTTTTATTCCGACCTTTTGCCCCTTTGGCTATCTGTCAGTCTGCAAATTATGAGGGTCCCGTGAAGGGAATATCTTCATTTGAAATAACACACACACACGGGGAGTTGATAGAACATCCCTTGACAGACTTCCAGCAGAATATTTCTATTTGGGACTCGAGGAAGCAACTGAACCCCCCCCACTTTTTTTTTTTTTTTCACACCGGGGAGGGGGTTCTCTGATAAAGCTTGTTTTATTTGAATTCCAGCACAGATGCTGCTCCACTTAAACATCACTTAAAAGCACCGATTCGAACAAGTTGCACTGAGATAATTAAAGGTGAACCACACAGAACCGGACTCTCCAGCAATTCTTGACGCGGAGGGAGGAAGGGGGGGTTGGGGGGTGGGGGTAGGGTGGCTTGGCAGCGGGGATTTCACCATCCGATACTGGATACCGACATCGCCGCATGAAACCCACATCAACATAAGGGAGAGTGGCGAACACCATCAGTCGCACTTGTGCTCCATCTATGCTGACTGGGCTCCTGACATCCCTCAGCTGTCAATCATCAGCCTCTTGCTTGAAAGTCAGCCTCTCCATCTCTGCCCATTAGAACTTGTGTAAAAACACATTCCCCGTCCACTGGTAACAAAAGCAAAAGTTTATATGTCAAAGATGACGCTACATCACGAAGGATGATTATTCTCGCGGGGCGTTCAAAATGAGTTTGGATCGCTACTCTGCGTAAAAAAAATAAAAAATAAAATAAAAGATAAAAAAAAGACGCGGCTCTCGTTTCGATGTGATCAATATATCAAAGATCAGACGTTTTATTCGCGCCAGAGAGAGAGGGGGGGGGGCGTGTTATGCAGATCGCCCCGTGGATTCTCCCAAAAATTAAAAAAAAAAAACATTAAATTAACCAAAAAAAAAAAAAAAAAGATGCTGCATCCTTTCGGATGGAGAGGGGAGAGTGCGGTGTGAAAGAGCGTGGTTGAGGTGAGATACCACCACCTCGTCCGGGAGCGGCGTCTCTTTCTACGCAAAGTCGGTGGGGGGGGGGATAAAATGATAATAAATAAATAAGAGCAGAAACTGCTTACCTCGCTCGGCGGTGCTCGGCGGGGATGTCAGCGCGCCTCTCGGGTCCGGGATGATCTCAGGAGCCGGGGATGCTGCTGGTGCTGATGCTGCTGCTGCTTTTGATGATGCTGCTGCTGATGGAGATGATCGTCGAGCACGGAGCGCACTTTTGCGCACAGTCGATCCCCGTAAGAGGAGGAGAAGCGTCCGTTTCTCCCGTCGGCTGCTCTCATCACTGATTCATTTGAAAGCAGACACCGGGAGGAGACGCGGGGGGGGGGGGCCGGGGGGGGAGGAGGGAGGAGTGGAAGCAGGCAGCGTAGCCCTGTTTGT
>CAAKHD010009561.1:2359-19060 GCA_901007705.1 Fistularia tabacaria | reverse complement strand
CCCCCCTTTTTTTTTTTTTTTTTTTGCCCCCCCTTCAGTTCCTCCTCCTCCACCTCCTCCTCCTTTGCACCCACCCGGCCACACCGCCATAAGCTGTCTGTCAAACTGACAGCCTCTTCCACTATATCACAGGGAATCTCCACGGCCCACAGGACTTATTATATCTAATCTGCTCCCCTCGACAGACACACACACACACACGCACACACAGACACACACACATACACTTGCGCAGAACTGCACGGGCTGCTTACCAGAGTGCTGGGGTCGAAACCACCGACCACCCGGGTATTTATTTATTTATTATTCAGCCGGGTCTCAACAGTCATGTTAAAGCGTTGTAAAAAAAAAAAAGCACAGAGTTTACGGCCCTGGCATGTGATTGAAGGCCACACAAGAATTGGAATCGATGTCTTGCCGGTTGACGGTAAATTCAAGCATGTGGACGACATCCATGAGTGGCGACATTGAAAACCGCTCCTTCGGTTGCCCAATCATTATCTACGTATTGTGCTTATCCTACACTCAGGGTTGCTTGGGGTGCTGGAGGCAGAAAGAGGGGGTTCAGCCTGAGTCTAATGCTTGCATCATCACACAAATAGACAACGTTTTATTTTATTTTTTTTTTTTTTATCTTATTTCATTCTATCTTATTCTATTGAATTTTATTTCATTTTATTTTATTGTATTTTATTATTCGATTTAAGAGGGATCATGATGCACGACAACATATTTTTTTAAAGAAAGTCCAAAATGTATCAATTAAAAAAATTAATGATTTGAGTATCCAAATTAAGAGAAAGCATAATATATCTGAAAAAATGTATAGATATAGAGTTTTGTATCACATGTTGAGTAAATCGTATCTAGATGAACACACAGCATTGCATATTTACACATTTGTTAAATCTTTCTGTGCCTTTTTTGTTTACTTTTTTTTATATCTCCTATTGTATAAAATGCTTTTACTATTTATTACATCATTATTTATGATGTTTTTTTTCTTTTTTTTTTTTCTTTATGCCAATACATAGCAGATTCCTACTATTGAAAGATAATTGTTTTTCACATCTTATTATAAACAGCCAGCCCTTCAGCAAATCAGTGATGGACAATAACTAGGATGATACCAGTAGCTGTTATGGTTTGGCCTGCGGCTGCTGCTCGTTAATGGTTGCAGGGCTGCTGCCCATAACTGTCAACCAGTGGGGATTTAAAAGCTTCGGTCCCGCTGGTTGCCGGATCATCACTACTCACATTCTCACAAACTCCCGCACCATCTTTCCTTTCCCTCCTGCTTTCTCTTGTCTGTCATTTTTCCAGAGTTTTGCAAAGGGGCTGCATCCCTCGCTCTCTCTCTCATCCATACTCCTGTTCCTAGGAGTATGGATGAGAGAGAGAGCGGCCCTTCTAGACTGGCCCTTCTTTGAGTTTTGTTTGGACGCCAGTGGTCTGCGCCTGGCCTTCCAGTCACGATGGGACCCCTCTTTGAGACGCTTTTCCATCTTGCCTCCTGCTCCCGCCCAGGCTCTTCTTGGAAATTTGGATGCAAGCGCTCTCCTGTTCTTGACCGGGCCAGCGCCCTTCCGCCCGGCCTTCCGGTCCTGATCGGACCAGACTTTGAGTTTTGTCTTGATGCCAGTGCTCTCCGTCTTACCAGGCCTGACGGAGCCCCTCCTCGAGTGCTGATTGCCTGGCCTCCCGGGCCCATCCGGGTCCTTCTAAGATTTTCGGTCGCAAGCGATCTCCCCCTGGCCGTCCGGTCCCAATCAGGCCCCTCTTTGAGTTTTTTTTGGATGCCAGCACTCTCCCGCCCGGCTTGCCTGTCCTGGACCCCTCTACAAGTTTTGTTTGCAGGTGCTTCCCCATCTAGCCTCCCGGTTCCATCTGCATCCCTCTTGGATTATAGATGCAAGCCCTCTCCGCCTGGCCTCTCGGTTCCAACCGAGCCAGTGCCCGTCTGGTCCTGACCGGGCCCCTCTTTGAGTTTTGAATGTCAACCTCAGTATTTCCCCTGGAAGAGACTCTGCACTGACCTGCCCCACCCGCCTGGCCTTTGGGCCCCTCCTCGATCTTGCCTTCCGCCAGAACCTCGGCGGATGCCGGCGCAGGTGTTCTCCCAGTACCGGAGCCACTCCTCGTGCTGACTCCAAGCCAGCCACAAGCTCTTCACCTGCTGACGGAACCTCGATGGATACCAGCGCCGGTGGTCTCCCGGCGCAAACTTCATGCCTCCAACGATGAACTATTAACCCTCAGCAAAGTTTTCTTTAACTCTCTCCCTGTTGGAGTGGAGGCCTGTGTTGCCGATGAGTCTTATAAACCAGCGCCTTAACAGGTTGTGTTCTATAGACCGAATCATCTTCTTCTTCTCCTTTCGGCGTTTCCCTTCAGGGGTCAGCACAGCGAATCAATCTTCTCCATCTAACCTTATTCTCTGCATCCTCCTCTCTCACACCAACTACCTTCATATTTTCTCTCACTATGTCCATAAATCTTATCTTCGGTTTTCCTCTAGACCTCCTGCCTGGCATCTCCCATTCCAGCATCCGTCTACCAATATAGTCCCTATCCCTCCACTGTACATGACCCAACCATCTAGGTCTGGCTTCTCTGACCTCCTCTCCCAAACATCTAACATGTGTTGTCCCTCTGATGGACTCATTTCTGATCCCATTCATCCTCGTCACTCCCAAAGAGAACCTCGACATCTTCATCTCTGCAACCTCCAGCTCTGCCTCCTGTCTTTTCGTCATTGTCACTGTTTGCAACCCATACAGCATTGCTGGTCCCACATCTGTCTTGTACGCCTTTCTTTTCATTCCGGCTGATATTCATCCATCACATTGTAAAACTTCTAACGGCTGAATGTTATTACCAAAAAGGAAAGGGGGTGTCGATGGTCCAATCAGGAAAACGGTCTTTAGATGTCTGTGATCAGGAGTTTGACTCCATTTCGAATTTCAAAAATACACCTCCGGAAATCCAACATTGGACATTTTGTCCATGGCTACCTCGCCCTGTTTGTTCCTTCGTGAATAAGGTTCTTTTTTTTTTTTGCCGTACCTCAATTTCTTTCTCATGCAATTACCTTCCCTTTCTCGCACACTTTTCACCTGTCCGTCATTATCCAATCAGCCCCCTTCCCACCGTTCACCCATCTCTCAATGTATCATTGGTGCTCGTACTATTTTAGTTTCAAATATTACTCGAGGCCAAAGCCTGTGTTTGCTCCGTTGTATTTCACCACTTTTTCTTTTCTCACTTTATTCCAGCGCTTGTTCTTTTTACCATTTTGCTCCGGTGTTAAGTTTAGTTTATTTGCCCGAAGATATTGGATAAACATGTGGTCCACTCAGATCCCTGCCTGCTTCTACTACAACTGGAAAGAGCAAACAAACTGCCGGTGATAGAGCCCACAACTGACTGACATTCAGTTTGAAATAAATGGATGTTCCCGCCCATGCAGTTATACCAGAGTTATGAGTGGTGGCGGGTTGTGATTGGCTGATTCATTTATCATCTGTGAAAGCACCCCGCTACAAATTGCTTTATTTAGCTGCTGCCTTATTTTCCAAATAACAGATAATCATTTTCAAGGTTGCAAGCGATTATGAGAGATAGCAAACAACAAGGTAAATTATTTTTTTTAGGAATGTTGGGCAGTAGCAACCGAGGCAAATGATTTAATAATCCCATGAAAGAAGTTATGGTCATTGGTTATAAATTTTAATAAAAAAAGGCCATTTGGATACACAGTATGATCTGAAATGACCCCGATGCAATCAGGATTTGAAAAACCAGAGCGGAACATTAAAGCATCACTGATGCAAGGGGGCTTTTGGGGATGGTAATTAATAGTGATGAGTGTCCGCCTCATTTTACAACAAAAACATCTCAATATGGAGATTGTGTATAAAAAACAAACAAAGAAACAAAGAAACAAACCAAAAAAACACATTTCAAAACCAAATAAAAAAATAATTAATAAAATGAAATATAACAAATCCAAAAGCAGGTTGCCACGTACAACACTGCAATAATATAATAATGACAATAATGATAATGATGATGATAATAAAATAAAAATAGTAATAGAATAAAATGTATCTAAAATAAAATATAGATAGCAAAAAGTTTATCAATAAAATTAAAGCAATACAAATAAAAAATAAAAATGAATTTAAATTCATATTTAAACTTCAAATTTGAAAATAATAAATATATGAATGCACAAAAGACAAGGTCACTTTATGACCTCCAAATACATTTTATCAGTGGAGAAACCATTCCCCTGACATTGCATGGTCTCACCTTCAAATATGCTTATATAACACTCACCAACACCCAGCTGAAGTCCAATGTACGCAAAATGAAAAGGGAGACGCACTTCAGAGGATATTGGGCTGTTGTACAGCAAAACAAATGGCACAGTTCGGATTGACTCGGTTGGTATGGTTACAGGACCGTAAGGTAGGAATCCAAATAGTGACAGAGCGACTTTTTGCACCATGCAAGACATTTAAAAAAAGACAATGTTTCAAAGCGTTTGACACATTTGTTTCGATTGTTGATGGATTGTTGACCAGTAGAACCACGTACGGAACCAGCAAATTAGAGGTGACGACACCAGACTAGCTGTTACGAGAAGATTCATCAATGAATTCCATCACCTGGATGGCTATATACACTTCTTGACGTGTTTGAACGTGCTTCCCGATTTTTTTCGGGACATCCAACTGCCTTTGCTAAGACCAAAGTGCAAAGGGAGGACGGCTCGAGGAATGATCAGTGATCCAATTTTAGAAGAGATGCCTATCTCGGTCTCATCAAGAGAAGCCAAATTAAAAAATAAATGCATAAAAAAAAAAGTTTCGACCATGTCTGTAAAAAATAAAAATAAAGAATAAATCTGACACCAAAGGAAACACCGAATGTTGTCCATGGAATCTGGCCTCCAGCTCTGACCCCCCCAAATTATGTAGCCTGCTCATCGGAGACACGCCGGGGATCAATCACGGGACGAGTCGGTGAAGCCGGGGGTCACGGGAGGGACTCGCGTTCAATGGCGGCTGAGATCAAACA
Organism: Fistularia tabacaria; assembly: GCA_901007705.1. NCBI lineage: Eukaryota > Metazoa > Chordata > Actinopteri > Syngnathiformes > Fistulariidae > Fistularia > Fistularia tabacaria. The sequence goes on along the minus strand of CAAKHD010009561.1, from coordinate 13,975 downwards.
GACTTGAGAGGAGAAAAAAAAACATCCAGCATAAAAACCTCCCACACACACACACACACACAAACACACCGTCACACACACACACACACACATTACCTAAGGAGGTTTTTAAGTGGGAGTGGATCACAGAAAAAAAAAGTAAGAAAAGGAGGCAAGGGGTCAACTACACCTTTCATTATAAAATAAATGAATAAAAAAATAAAAACTACTACTAGTAAAAATACTATTCCTATTGCTACTACGAATAATAATAATGGTATCAGCAATATTACTCTCAATATCTCCAATTATACAAATACTACTAGAACTACCATTACCAATAATAATAAACATAAAATGGTTTCAGCAATTCTAATGTCATTCATTCAATACAATACAAATACGACAAATACTAGTACTGCTACTTCTAAATATACTACCTACTATATAATGATAAAACTAAAAGTAAATATTAACTGTTATTAAAAGCAACAACAACAACAACAACAACAACAACAATAATAATAATAATACTAATAATAATACTACTACTACTAATAATAACAATACTACTACAACGACGACTACTACTACTACTACTACTACTACTACTACTACTAAGAATAATAATAATAATAATAATAATAATAATAATAATAATAATAATAATAATAATAATAAAACCAAGACGAGGAAGAAGAACAATCAATGCAATATTTTTATTATCATGATTATAAATTGTAGTTGTTTTTATTGATTGTATTTTTCTTTATTAATACCAGAATGATCTCATTATTATTATTTACATACATATTGTAATTTTAATATTATATGAGTGTTATATTATTAGTATTATTATGTGTCAAGAATAAACAAATGAATTAATGCATCCAAGGATTATGTGATTGTTGATAAATTAATTCAAAGACGTAAATGGAAAACAGAAAAGGCTCAAGGCTAACAACTATTTCCTTTTTTGTCTCTTTTTCTGCATTTTAGAAGTGTATATGCGTGTGTTTTGTGCCTGTGTGCGTGTACATAACACTGCCTGCACACTCTCTTAATATGCCACGGCTTTACAAAGTCCCAGAATACCAGCCAATCTCCAGATTAAAGAAAGATATCCACGCTGGCTGTTCCGTATCCAAACTGGCTCCTTCTATAAGACAGTAGGGATTACGGGAATACTCCATGCTGAAAGTTGGCCTCTCAGATAACATCCTAATCTCTACGCTGTTTTAGCAGCAGGTCTCAGCGCAGCCACTCTCACTGTGACCGGCGAGTTAAGCAACATGTTTTTTGTCGTATCTTAGAAAGAAACTTCTTAAGGACTGATTTCAAACAGCTTTGGGGTTTTTTGAATGCATCTGGGCCCTTTTAGCCGGACTCAATCAAACATTCAGTCACTCATTCACATATGAAGACAAAAAAAATAAAAAATTGTCATGAAAATGAGCTAGAAACAAACAACCATTCATTTTCCTCTCATCCATGTATCATGTAGAGGGAAAAAAAACATTCACCTTCTCATTGAAATGTCAAATCGAAACGAAAAAACATGCACCCTCCCGCTCATCACTCCTTCATTTGCATGTCATATGGAGATATGCAACATATTAGATATGAACAAACACCACTTCATTTTCCCATTCACAAGTACAAATACAACCATTCACCCTCTCATGTGCACGTCATATAGACACATACAACAATTCACTGATGTAGTCTTGTCCGGGTAATGTGGGTCTCCAATGATTCTCGTTCATGGTGTTGGACTGAGTGAGGGAACCGGGGATCACAGAGGAAACCCCATGCAGACATGGGAGACCACCATGCAAACCCCATATAGAAAGCTCAGTTACATCATCAACTAAAACACATTATATTCTGTACAACAGTCACATTGCACACATTGCACATAAATCATATTTATTGAGTTGTTTTTATTTAATTAAGCTACGTGGTAAATGGTCCCCACTTATATAGAACTTTGATCACCTTGCAGTTTGAAAGCACTATTACACATTCACCCATTCATGCACATTAATTCATTCATTAATTTTTTGCTTTGTATTTATTTATGCTATAATGATAATGATAACATACAAGAACAACAACAACAACGACAATAATAATAATAATAATAATAATAATAATAATAATAATAATAATAATAATAATAATGTGTCGATTAAAATAATCATATCAATTTATATAGAGATATATATATATATACAAAAACGGAAACACACACAAACATGCATACAATTATATAAAGGGAAATGAATACAAAATAATAATCATTAGCAATTTCCATGACCCTATCATTGTATGTAGCAGTATGAAAATAATATCATACCAAAGAATGAATAAGAACTACTATTTTTTTTTTTTTAGTACGTCAATAAGGATGAAATAAGTCAAAAGAAAAGGTAAATAAATAAAATCCAGCATGAATTCTTTAAGCCTTAAAAAGACTAATCGGGTAAATACCTTAATAACTTAATAACTGTTTGTTGTGGATTCTGTTTTAAATGTTCATACAAAGATTCACGAATATATTCTTGTCCGGGTAATGCTTGTCTCCAATTATTCTTGTGCGTGGTGTTGGAGTGAGGAAACCGAGGATCACGAACGAAACCCTGTGCAGACGCGAAAGACCCAAAACCTTCAAATGGAATTATTACAATCAAGCAGAAAATTGAATGCTATAATGCAATGCCATACATCTTATTATTATTATTGAATGGCACAATGCGTGCTAAAGTGCGTCCCTGCGACCAGGGTGAACCCCGCGTCTCGCTCAATGACGGCTTGGAAAGGCTCTCGTTTGAACCCGACTGCAAGATACAGGATTGAGATATGAATGAATGAAAGGGAAGCAATAGGATGCGCTCAGAGAAATTGAATTTTAAGATTAAATTATAAACCACAGAAGAGTATATACAGTCTTCCACCGCACGTCTGCAATAAATAAAATTTACGTCCGTGCATTGCATTTTTATTCTATTCTATGAGGAGTTAAACTATGATAAAAGAGGTCGATTAGAGCTGACAGGAAGAGACTTCCTGGATCGGCCATGTGCTGAATAGTACATGACATAGTGCATTACTTCACGCAGACATTTCACCATAAAAAGGTTACGCGCGCAGTGTATTTTCCGTTAACCCGTTTGTTAGCCGCACAGAATTTACTGTTACAGCCGCGGAGTGAGAGAAATGAAATACATTGTTGTTTCATTCGTCTTGGTGTTTATTTACTCATTCAAGCTGGAGCTTGAAAAGATGTATTAACATTTTCTTAAATGTATTAATCAAAGCCGAAGTAGCCGCTGTAAAAATCATAATTACTGCAATTAAAGAGTCAGGAGTGGTGTTCAGTAGCTGCTCCGCTGCGTAAAAATCCCCCAATTGAACTGAAGCAACGGAGTCGGTTCTAATTTGTCTTCAATAAATCCCATACTGTCTGTAAAGTGGTGAAAATTGTAATAACTCGGTTGCTGCGCTGCAAACCTGCAGTCTCATAGAACAGAGATGTTAGGTCGGATTCGTATAAGGTAAGGGTTGGGATCTGTTTACTTCGACGATTAAATTACAATAAGGGTGAAAAAATGTGCAGAAATAATTCAAAACAACATTACAATAAAATAAAATAAAAATAAATAGACAAATTAAATTAAATTAAATTAAATTAAATTAAATTAAATTAAATTAAATTAAATTAAATTAAAATTAATACTTTAATTTAATCACATCATATGGAATTAAAAGAAAAATATAAATATATGTTTATATTTAAGATTAAAAAAATAAAAAACAACATAAACAATAAAAAATAAAATGAAATAAAATAAAAATAAGAAAAATAAGAAAAAATAAAACACAGTGAAATAGAATAAATACAATAAAGTAAATTAAATGAAATAGAATACAATTAATTATGTTTTATTACAAGTAGAGAAATATATAAATATGCATTTATATTAAAAATACATTTTACTAGATATTGCAACATATACATACAGAACAAATCTTGAAATAACAAGTTAAGGGAATAGTTTGTGTTCCAGCTTATTGAACAAGTTTTGTAAAAAAATCATTTGTTCTCACGTCATGACGCTGCATCGTGATTGATGGTCCTCATCAAGGGCAACGACAGAGCTGTTTGAAGCAGCAGTAGGTCCTGTTGCAGGAGTTGGAATGAAGTTGTCTTCATGTTGCTGCTTGATAAAGGATCATGGAGAAAAAAAAAAAAAAAAAAAAAAGAACTCGTGACCTTGGAAATGTCAGCCCCTAAAAGCATTTGGTGAATGGGTATGATGACAAAAGAGAAGATACGTGTTAATCTGTGCAGATGGCGACCATGTTAAGTCGGCGTTGTAAATAGAAATGCTGAGGCGTTATTTCACTCTGATTGGCGACATGTTTCACGGTTTACGACGAATGTTACGACATGTTTCATGGTTTACGACAAAGTCAGTGGTGACTGACTATAACATATTATAGGTGTTTTGTTTTTACACCAGAGGTGATGTGGCACATTTCACCAGCACCTCATAAACTCTGGGGTGTCTAACATAAAGGTCTATTTCTGATGCAAATAGTACCGCATCACAGGGAGGTCAAAGAATTCATTGGTTGTTTCAAAGGAAGCCAGACATAGCTCGGTAACATCATCAAACAAAATGCATTATATTCTGTATTACACTTATATTGCACATTGTAGAGGATATGTATTTAATGCAGCCTCAGGGCGGCATGGCCCGGTGTCGCCTGGAGCCAGACTCGGAGGGGGGGGGGGCACAGGCCAGTGTCTCCCTAAGCAGATCCCAAGCCCGAATAAATGCAGAGGGTTGCATCAGGAAGGGCATCCGGCGTAAAACTTTTGCCAAAACCAAATATGCGAATCAAACCTAAAGATTTCATACCGGATCGGTTGAGGCCCAGGTTAACAACAACCACCATTGGTGCCGATAACCGACAAGGTGCCAATGGAAATTGGGCTACTGTGGGTGGGAGGAAGGCGTGTTCGGAAGCAGAGAGAGAAGAGGAAAGGCAAGAGTCTGGAACTGAGAATAGGGACTTTGAATAGTGGGACGATGACAGGAAAAGGTAGAGAGTTGGTTGACATGATGCAGAGAAGGAAGGTGGATATACTGTGTGTCCGGAAGACCAGATGGAAAGCCTGGGAGCAGGTCTTAAGTCGTTCTATCATGGTCCTGACAGGAAGAGAAATGGAGTGGAAGTTATCTTGAAGAAGGAGTTAGTTAGGAATGTTCTGAAGGGGAAAAGAATGTCAGATAGACTTATGAGCCTGAAATTAGAAATTGAAGGTGTAATGGTCAATGTTGTTAGTGGCTTTGCCCCACAGGTAGGATGTGAGTTTGAGGAGAAGGAGGAGTTCTGGAATGAGTTAGATGAACTGATGCAGAATATCCCCAGAAATTAGAGACTGGTAACTGGGGCAGACTTCAATGGGCATGTTGGTGCAGGCAATAGAAGTGATGAAGAAGTAATGGGCAGGTGTGGTATCCAGGATAGGAACGTGGAGGGACAGATGGTGGTAGACTTTGCAAAATGGATGGAAATGGCTGTAATTTTTTTTTTTTTTTTCCAGAAAAGACAGGAACATAGGGTAACTTATAAGAGCGGAGGTAGGAGCACACAGGTAGACTACGTCTTGTGTAGACGAGGTAATCTGAAAGAGACCAGTGACTGCAAAGGAGTGGTAGGTGAGAGTCTAGCCAGACAGCATAGGATGGTGGTTTGTAGGATGACTCTGATGACAAAGAACATCAAGAGAACAAAGACAGAGCAGAGGACAAAGTGGTGGAAGCTGAAAGGGGAGGAGTGTTGTATGGTTTTCAGGGAGGATATGAGAAAGGCTCTTGGTGGTCAGGGAGAGATTCCAGATCACTGGACAACTGCAGCAAATGCGATCAGGGAGAAAGGTAGGAGAGTACTCAGTGTGTCGTCTGGAAGGAAAGCAGATAAGGAGACCTGGTGGTGGAATGAGGAAGTGCAGGAGTGTATCCAGAGAAAGCGGTTAGCAAAGAAGAAGTGGGACACTGAGGGGACTGAAGAGAACGGACAGGAGTACAGGGAGATGCAGCGTAAGGTAAAGATAGAGGTAGCAAAGGCAAAACAAAGGGCGTACGATGACTTGTATGCTCGGTTGGACAGTAAGGAGGGAGAGAATGATTTATACAGGTTGGCAAAACAGAGAGATAGAGATGGAAAGGAGGTACAGCAGGTACGGGTGATTAAGGATAGAGAGGGAAATGTATTGACAGATGCTAGAAGAGTGATGGGAAGATGGAAGGAGTACTTTAAAGATATGATGAATGAGGAAAATGAAAGAGAGGGAAGGGAAGAAGAGGTGACTATTGTAGACCACAGAGTAGCAGAGATTAGTAAAAGTGAAGTGAGGAGAGCATTGAAGAGGATAAAGAATGGAAAGGCAGTTGGTTCAGATGATATACCTGTGGAGGTATGGAAGTTTCTAGGAGAAGTCTGCGGCAGTTTCTGGCTGGATTATTCAACGGGATCTTAGAGAGAGAGAAGATGCCTGAAGAGTGGAGAAGAAGTGTGATGGTGCCCATTTTTAAGAATAAGGGGGATGTGCAGAATTGCAGAAACTATAGAGAGATAAAGTTGATGAGCCATACAAAGAAGTTATGGGACAGAGTAGTGGAAACTAGATTGAGAGCAGAAGTCAGTATTAGTAAGCAGCAGTATGGCTTCAGGCCTAGAAAGAGTACCACAGATGCAGTATTCACTTTGAGAATGCTAATAGAGAAGTACAGAGAAGGTCAGAGGGAGCTACATTGCATTTTTGTAGACCTAGAAAAAGCATATGACAGGGTGCCGAGAGATGAACTCTGGTATTGTATGAGGAAGTCTGGAGTAGCAGAGAAGTTTGTTAGACTGGTCCAGGACATGTATGCTGGTTGTGAGACAGTGGTGAAGTATGCTGTAGGTGAAACAGAGAAGTTCTAGGTGGAGGTGGGACTTCATCAGGGATCAGCTCTGAGCCCCTTCCTGTTAGCAGTGGTGATGGACCGGCTGACAGATGAAGTTAGACAGGAATCTCCATGGACCATGATGTTTGCAGATGATATTGTGATCCGTAGTGAGAGCAGGGAACAGGTTGAGGAAAATCTTGAGAGGTGGAGGTTTGCTCTAGAAAGGAGAGGAATGAAGGTTAATCGCAGCAAGACAGAATATATGTGTGTGAATGAGAAGAACCCAGGTGGAACGGTGAGGCTGCAGGGAGTGGAGATCAAGAAGGTGGAGGATTTGAGGTACTTAGGAATGGAGTGTGTGGAAAAAAGATAAAGAGACGGGTTCAAGCAGGTTGGAATGAGTGGAGAAAAGTTTCAGGGGTTCTGTGTGATAGAAGAATATCATCTAGAATGAAAGGAAAGGTTTACAAAACAGTGGTGAGACCAGCGATGGTTTGGAGACAGTGACACTGAACAAAAGACAGGAGGCAGAGCTGGAGGTAGCAGAGATAAAGATGTTGAGGTTCTCTTTGGGAGTGATGAGGATGGATAGGATCAGAAATTAGTCCGTCAGAGGGACAGCACATGTTAGATGTTTTGGAGAGAAGGTCAGAGAAGCCAGACCGAGATGGTTGGGTCATGTATAGAGGACTGATAGGGACTATATTGGTAGACGGATGCGTGAATTGGAGATGCCAGGCAGGAGGTCTAGAGGAAGACCGAAGAGAATATTTATGGATGTAGTGAGAGAAGATATGAAGGAAGTTGGCATGAGAGAGGAGGATACAGAGAATAGGGTTAGATGGAGGAGGTTGATTCGCTGTGGCAACTGTGGCAACTCAATAATAATAATAATAATAATAATAATAAAGTATGGAATATATATATATATATATATGTTTGTGTTTGTGTGTGTGTGTGTGTGTGTATAAATATACACACATATCCAACATACATAGGATGATGGGATGGATGATAGGATGAATGAAGTCAACTGAATAAATTAATGAATAAAACAAAAACGTATGAATTATTTTGGCCTTAAAAAAACTAACTGGGTGAATACCTTAATAACTGAATAACTGTTTGTTGTGGATGTTTTTTTTAAATGCTGATTCTCAGTTAATAACCTGCATTTATTTTTTCTATTTAATTATTTCTTCCTATTTTCCAATGGTCTTTCTTCTCCAGAAAGTTTAAGGTAACAATTGAGGGGGAAATGCAGATTCAACATCACACGCCATTGAACTGATTTGCCACATTTCCTCTTACTTCATCCCTCAGAGGATATCCAGAAGAAAGTGCCTACTATTCCTCTGTTATTAAAGAAAGTCCTTTGAAAATTTAATTTTGAATTATTCGATTTGGTCGTTCCCTGTAGAATGTAGTCGCAACACATTCAATCAAAGTTTTTTTTTTTTTACATTTTTTAATTTTTTTATTGTATGCAGCTTGGAGAGAAGACCATAGTATTGAGAATAGATCCAGAATTTCTGGGCAAATATATCTCGTTTGGTGATGGCGCTGGTACACGCATCTACAATTGACCTCCTAAGAAAGATCATCTCGATTAGTTTTTTTCTTTACTTTTTCACAAATAACCTCCAAAAAATATCCTCGAAGAGTCGTCTCTATCATCCCGGTAGGTTGACAGCATCAGCCCCTGGAAGGGTCTCCCGATGCAAAGAGGTCATGTTCCAGAATAAGAAGAACCAGGGACACCGGGGCATCGTCTCACCGCCCTTGGCCAGATCGACCGACACGGGATCGTCGCCCTTTGGGTTCAAACGGCCTTGGGTCCTGTTGCTGTAAATGCCATGGAGTGCACAGTAGGGAAAACCTGAGAAAGGGTCGGTTTGTTCACAATCTGGGGCGACGGGAAAAAAGACTGAGTTTTTAAAATCACATTCCACCACTGTTCCGGCCGTTGTGACCATTGGCGCTGCCTCTGTAACATCCAATCAATGTGCAGTGCTGCTCCCCGGGGAACAGCCCCTTTTTGGGGCAATAATCAGTCAGGTTGAAATCGCACTGAGCTCTGTCATAGAGTATCATGCCAAATCCTTTTTTTTTTTTTTTTTATGAAAAAAGAGGCACTTCAATGCAGTCCTTGTGGTTTCCTGGCGGGATTGCACACCTTTGTCATTAGATAAATTGTTCAGTCCAAGGAAGGGGATCCCTTCCATCTCCAGAAGTCCCGTGCCCGATCGCGGTTTTACCGTTCGAGGTGAATTTTTATCGCAGCATAAAAGTATTTTTATGTATTTACCATTTCAATTATTTTCATGGCAAAACAAGCATTTTCAAACGCGGCAACCAACCAGACCATGGTGTTCCTTATCCTGGGCTCTGATTGGCACTGCAACGGTAGCATCGTTCTCCGCATCTCTCGCACATAGCTTCAGCTTTTGGCCTCGTCCGTTTCGCATGGATGAGCGATCGCTCCTCATACAGTTACTCTGCTATGTTGGGTTTGTGAGAATTATATTGGAAGTGTTTATAAGAGCACGGGAAACGTTAGTCATAAGAGTGTGGGGAGAAAGCTTTAAAATATACATAAATAATAAAATAAAAATATGGTTGCTACTTCTTGGACTTTCTTTTATCGTGGCTGGTTCTGGAACATTCCTGCCGTAATCCAGTACTACTAGTGATTGCACCTAGTTGCGCATCGCTCATGTTGCTAGAGGGAACATCTTTATGTCGAACTCGTCACCCATTGGTTACAAGTTGTATTTTTCACGTAATTTTTAACAAGACAAGTGTAAATTGTGACAAATGTCTGCTCACCTGTTGATTTAACAATTTAACGGGTCACCTTGGCATCATCACAAAAGTCCCCCCCCCTGATAATTTGGTCAGGAGCGCCTCTGGACTTGAGTAAGTGCAAGCTCCGGCTTGGCAAACCTATTTTTATGGCGTGAAATGCTGGGGAAAAAAGCCAAAGCCACCGCCAGAGGTGGAGCTCTACCACTTGGAAAGATCCAATGTTTGCACAGAATTCTTTACACAGGACCAGCTCCTACAAATGGGTTGGTTCGTTCTCCACCTGCAACATCGGGAATGCCCCGGGGAGCAAATGTTGATCCAGCACAGGATCCTAAATAATCTTTAATTCACCCTGAAAAATAATTTTCAATGTCGGCCATGTTTGAATTCCATTCCATGGATCTGAATTGCGCCCGAAGGCAGTTGAGTCTTATTCAAGTTAAAGAATACCTTTGGCTTACAGTCATATTTAGGAAAATATTTCTGGTGCTTTTAATTGTCTTCCCAGAAGACCACTTTGACTTTTATTGTATTTGAAATGGCTGCTATTCTCTTGGTATTGCAATATAAAATTCAATGCAATGGATTTTCAGTGTTTATTGGGTTTGCATCTAAATCCCCTTTTTTCTTTGCCTCTCATTACATGGTGAGACAGAAAAATAATAAAATAAAAAATATACATATATAAATATAAAATATATTTAAAAATATATGAATATATATTATAACCATATACATATATGGTTATACATTGACCTAACTGCAGGACAACTTTATAAATGTCCATCAGCAAAACGCATGGGGAAAAAAAAAGAAATCGATCATTCAGATATGAATTCCCCAGGAATAATTTTATTCATATATAAAATGAAGATTTAAATGTTGTACAGAATTTCACATGTTTTTGGAGGTACTACCAAACATGTTATGGTTTGCTTTTAGACATAGATTAGTAAGGCGGGGTACTAGGATCTCCTCAAATATTCAAGTATTCAAAAATCAATGTTCTTTTTTTTTTAAGTTGGCTGGATTTTTGTCTCACTATTCTTCACTAACACTCATTGATATGTCAAAATGCTCAGAGGGGACGTGTGGTGTTTTAATATTTAAAATCTGAACTCAGATTTATATAATACTTTTCATCTCAAGTGCGGTACTGATTTTTTTTTTTTTTTAATTAATGCAATCCTGCAATGTTCTCTTTTTTGCTAATATTACACAGTACATTTTATATTAGAGGACTGCCATTGTGTATGCTACATCCAAAATTAATTAACCTTTGCATATTCCCTCAACACGCGTATTAAAACTTTAACGGAAAATACTTTAATGCATGTCAGACAAGTGCGTATTGCGGGAGAAAAGAAGGAATGTCGGACTCAAATTCATGAAACACCACTCTTTCATTTTCTCGCATTAAAAATGCACTATATATATATATATATATATATATATATATATATAATTTTAAATAAATAAATTCTGATGTATATTGATATATCATATCTACTGATATTCATTCAATATGTAAACATATTTAAAATAGACATTTTCTCAAACAGGGTGTTTTGGCTCATCTGCAATAAATATGGTACACTTTCAATTTTCAGTGTAAGGTGTTGCAGTTCAGTCTGATGAGGAGGTGACAGAAGTGGGATTGAAACTGTGCCATTATGTAACATATGTTCAGGAGATATGAGTTTTTTTTTTTTCTTCTGTAGATGCAATTACATTTGTAAATTGAGGTGGAAGCATTGGAAAAAGAGGTTACCTCTGAATCAGAGAAAAAAAATGGAAAAAGACTGATGAAGGTAAATGATAGTAATCTGCCTTTTGGCAACAAAGAGTTGAAATGTGCTTCATT
>CAAKHD010009559.1:99342-112563 GCA_901007705.1 Fistularia tabacaria | reverse complement strand
TAATAATCATAATAATTATACTACTACTACTACTACTACTAATAATAATAATAATGTATCGAGGCTCAGCACTGCCATCTAGTGGCCAAATGTAGAACGGTGTCTGAATTGAGCTGCTCAGTTGTCTATCTCAGTTGATTTTTGATACGCCTTTGGCTGTTTGTTGTCCTGATGTAGTGTTTTTCAAACTTAAACCCCTGGTTGGGACACGGTGGGACTCGGCAGCTGTTCCACTGAAATTCACAGCTAGTTCCGGTTTACAAGCGAACTGACGGAAGCAGTCGTGCTATTAGCCGCTAGCTTGACAGCAGCGCGACCCAGACTCCGTTGCGGTGTTTTGGTCCGGCCAGCTCCGCTCGCCAAGATGACAGCTAAGAAGTCCGGTTCACGACTTGAGACCGAGATCGAGCGCTGCCGTTCGGAGGCTCAGTGGGACAAGATTCCGGAGTTAGTGCGGCAACTCTCGGCTAAACTTATATCAAACGGTGAGGCGTGTGAGGCATCCCTCGGTTGTCTCTATCTAATTTCAAGGCCTTCCAGCCGGACTGAATCCTCAGTACTTCCTGAAAGAGGCGGCCGATTCTGGTACCTTTTACCGGTGCATTGAGCTCCAGTCTCGGCCTTGATTTTATCCTAATATTGGCTATTTGGGACGTGTTTGTTATCAATGGCGGTTCAAACGCTGACACACGAAACAGAGCATGTAGGAATTGGTGCACCCTACGTCCCCGCAGACACCTAGCTAACATGCTAACTGTCTGTTTGCTGTCATGTTGACTTGTCACCAAGTCTTTTTTACTCACTACCGTGATTTTTCAGAACAACTCCGTCATTTGCTTGTATTTTTCATTGTGTTTTATTTTGCATTGTGTATTATTTCACACACAAGTCGAGGTTCCGCTCGCACAGTCTCCGGTTGCTAACGTACAGCGGGTCCGGTTCGCGGCTAGCTTAGAGCGCATCGTGACCGCGCCGAGCTGTCAGAATGATGCGCGCTCCCGAGCGATAAACACAAATACTGATGTCACCCGAGTGATTAAAGTAAAATCCCAGGGTGGCTCGATGGGATTTCAATATTTAGTAAATAAAGGTTTAGAAGAAAACACCCAATAATGCAATTGCAAACTACAATTTTGTATGATGGTACTTTCCTTTGACATCACACAGCTCGGGTGTTCTACACATGCATGACCACTGATGCTTTTATCATGTAAATATCAAGTAACCTGGTTTCATTAGACCTTTTCATCCTCCTTTGGAAAAACTGTGGACTGCATTCCTCGAAAACATGCTTCAGATCATCCAAGAAACTATGTCTACACATCAGTTGTTCAGATTAAGGACATTGGCTGACATTGCCAACTGGTTAAATGTGACACTCTGCTGATGACGGTTACCGCAGCCACAGTATCCTGAGTGCTAATAACAGAGGGAGAGAAGGACAAGATCAGAAATCGTAGTCTTCTCTCTTTGTGTTATCAGTATCCATCTGGCTCTGATATGCAGTGCTTTATCTTGGCAGTGCAGCCACCTAGCTCTGGGTGATAGTTACAAATGTAAATCCTTGTTTTCAAGATTTCCATTGCAGTGATATTTGCACAGAGTTCTCGTTAAAAAGTGTTTTTTTATTGCACCTTGTGACTTGTAGGGTTTAGTTTGGTTTTGGAGTACCTTTGGTTGTCCCTGAGGGTCCTGGCTGGGGGATTACTGGTCCCTACATGCTTTGAAAAACACTCCAGGCTTAAAACACGTGTTCAGGCTGTGCATAATTCCGGTTGGTATGTTAAGCACAGCATTTTCTGTTGTCATGTTGGTTTTCTTGTGTTAACAACACTGAGGAGGAGGAGGAGGAGGAGGTTGAAATGGATCCTGTATAATATTCTGTATGTGTGTGTTTTTGTGTGAATGGTGTTAGACGGGTACTCGCTTATTATACTTCTGCACCTAGATCATGTAAACCTCTCCAGTCTCAATTGCCCTTGACGTGTTTTATCATGAGCCACATCACCGTCAATATTATTAATAATTACCCATTACCGTTATCATTATTGTTAAATCATTCAACATTATTGTTAAATCTTTATTGTTAAATTTAATTGTATTTGTACCACCCTTTTGCCAAGAGTGTGGGGCAAATCCTCGGTCCCTCTAAAAAATATGAGTGTGAAATATTAGAGTATGAAAAGTGAGATAAGATAAGATAAATTTTATATGTCTGTTCTCAAGCTCAGTTCTGGAACATTCTGTATTTATTTCTGGATTTCCATTTTGTGTATCGTAGATGACCTTGGGGAGCTGTTGCTGGGTGAGTGCAAGCTTCAGACGTACCTGAAGGAGAACCCAATCAAACAGGGGGCCAGTCCGAGGGGCCCGCGACCTAAACTGATGGAGGTCAGGAAACACCTGACTGCCGCTCTGGACAGAGGAAACCTCAAGGTATCTCTTCATGGCGATACTTCTCTCCCAGAGATTTAGATTCGCGGGAATCTAAATAGCCTTTCAAATGTTTTTGCCCGCCAGGCTGACTACCTTCAAGAAGCTAGCCTGCTCATGGCTAAAGTCAGCTATGTGGAGGGAGAATACAGAGACGCTTTAGGTAAGCAGTGTTTTCTCACTGTCTGATTTCATTCATGAAAATCATCGTTTATGTTGTCCAACAAGTGTTTACTGATCATTGACAGGCCACTATAGCAAGGTGAACCTGGACGACATGCAGCTGGCTGGAGCTCCTGTGTATCGGCTGTCGATGATAGCGGAGGCCTATGCCACTAAAGGTGATTATGTAACCTCTCCAACATTCACATGTTGAATTCAATCTGATCTTGTCAATCATGAAACATAAGGATATGACTGCTGAATGCATTTTTCCCACCATATGTGAGTCTATTTTTTTTCCCCTTCACCCAAAGCGCCCTCTATTTATCTCTCTCTCCGACTCAGGACTGTGTCTGGAAAAGCTCCCGGCCGCCTCTCCGTCTCTGTCCAATAAAAACACGGGTTCCCCCTCATCCAATAGGAGCACGACGGACCGAGAGCGGGAGATCATCACCTGCTACGAAAAGTCTGGAGACATCGCTCTGCTCTACCTGCAGGAGGCCGAGAAGGTGAATGTGTGTGTTTTAGTCAGTCAAGTCAACAGATTTGCGGCTGAGGGACAGGATGTAGAGGTTATGTTTAATGTCAGTAGAATGTCGTGTCAGTTATTTTTGTTTATTCTTAGTTTTTAATTTTTTGGTTTTCCCTTCAGGCAATATCAGCTGGAATTCAGAACCGCAGCCCGAAGCCTGGCCCAGCTTCCCAGGACCAGGAGCTTGGTTACTTCCTGGAGACGGGCCTGCAACGAGCCCATGTCATTCACTTCAAGAACGGGTAGGAGGGCGGAAGACAGACAGATATAAGGGCGGATGCGGGAAGGACAGATGAATATATGTATTTAACTGCAGAGCCTTGGGTGCAAACAGAACATGGGCTTTGTCATGACCTGAAGTCATAGCTCTTGTGTATGAGGAGGGCTAAGAATGTGTAAATTGGCTGCACTGTCCACACGTCACTGGTGACAATTGGAAACAGTGTGGAAAGGTCATTTTGATTTTTAACAGACAGAGTCACAGTGGCAAGGCTTGAAACTCAAGACTGGAAATCAACAATGTAAACAACCAGTAGGATTTAAGAGGTCTCACTTTCATCCCAGCATTGGGATTATTCAGACGGTCCAAGCACCAGATTTTCAATAGCCAACTCCTGCCAATCGGATGGGTTAGCTCCTGAAACATGGTAATCCCTCACTGTCCTGTAGAGCTGCCCTGCATCATCATCCACCAAAATATACATATTTCTTTTTCTTTTGTCCCCACCATCCTGTCTCATGTCACAGCAATCTCACACGAGGCGTCGGGCGGTTTCGTGAAATCCTCAGAGCTGTCGAGACCAGAACCACCCAGAACTTGCGCATGGTGAGTGATGGGACCGTGCCTTTTGAACATGTGACATCAACATGCACAGGTCATGAGATATGTTTGACATGACTGCCCTGTGAGAGTATTCAGCAAAAATAATGTGTGCGTGCGTGCGTGCGCGTGTGTGTGTGCGCGTGTGTGTGTGTGCGCGCGTGTGTGTGTGTGTGTGTGTGTGCGCGCGCGCACGCGCGTGTGTGTGTGTGTAGACCATAGCAAGACAGCTAGCAGAGATCTTGCTCAGAGGAATGTGCGAACAAAGCTACTGGTCTCCGGTGGAAGACCCGCCCACAGTGTCACCGCTGGATGATCCCACGCGACACGGACACACTCGAAGCAAGAACTACCACCTCAGCAGACGCCCGCGAGTTTACTCTGGGGAGAAGTAAGGGATAATGTTTGCTTGACCATTTTTAACAATTCGTGGATTTGATTACAGCTTTGAGAGAATGAGATGCTGAAAACTTGCTTCTCAATCCCTCCTGACTGTGGATTTTTTTCTCTCCAAGTCTGTTTTGCCCTCAGGAGAACACAGAAGAAGCCCTGCTGCTGCTGCTTATCAGCGAGTCCATGGTAAGACAGCGGTATGGACCAGCAGATTGCTGTTTCCACAGGACGGTCTGCATGCTCTTGTGTTTTCCAGGCCAATCGGGATGCCGTCCTGAGCAGAATCCCCGAGCACAACAATGACCGAATCATCAGTCTGCAGTCCGCCTCGGTGGTCTATGACCTGCTGACCATAGCTCTGGGCAGGAGGGGGCAGTATGAGATGCTGTCAGAGGTGAGGGGAAGCCTGGTGGTCTGCACATTTAAAACAAAACAACACAGACAGTGTAAAACACCCCTCCTTTGTGGTCAGTGTTTGGAGAGGGCCATGAAGTTTGCCTTCGAGGAGTTCCATTTGTGGTACCAGCTTGCACTGTCTCTAATGGCAGCGGGGAAATCAGCGCGTGCGGTCAAAGTCCTAAAGGAGTGCATCCGTCTGAAGCCCGATGATCCCACCATCCCGCTGCTGGCTGTCAAACTTTGCATCGGACCCCTGCACTGGGTACGAACATCTCCCGACGTCATCTCTGACGGCATCCCCTCTGCGGAGATGCACTCTCAAAATTTGCCCTTTTGCTTTGTTTTCCCCAATCGGGCAATCCAGCTGGATGAGGGCGAGTACTTTGCGAAAATGGTGGTCGACATGGGCGAGAAAGCATCCGAGTTCCGGGCCAAAGGCTACCTGGCTATCGGGCTGGTTTACAGCCTCAAAGCAACCAACGGTAGGTGTGTGCGAATAGAAGAATAAAAAGCGTTAATCAAGATTTTCATACCCTTCACTCCTCTCTTTCTCTTCAGCATCGCTACGCAGCACACAGGAGGAGTACCAGAGGAAAGCGTTAGGAGCCTTCCAGAGGTTTGGCACCCACATTTAGCTTTCCAAGTGTTTATCGAACTATAAACTGTTTGAGTCAAGAAACAGGACTGTGTATGAAGTGTCCATTTGGTGCACCGTCTCCAGTCTGCACCACACTCTCTCCATGTTAGTTTTTGCATCATTTCGATTGACGTCTCCCGCCATCTTTGCAGAGCTCAGAGTCTGTCCCCCACCGACCATTTGGCCGCGTTCTACCTGGCGCTGCAGCTTGCCGTGTCCCGACAGGTAACCCCACCTGTAGCATCGGACGGGTCAAGGAAGCGAGGCGATAAGCTTTGCACGAGCCCCGTGTTTGTCCGAAGGAGGCTAAGATGTTTTTCTTCATCCCGACTGTAGTGAAAACCTCTAGTCTGTGTGTGTGTATGTGTGTGTAGATTCCTGAGGCGCTAGGCTATGTTCGACAGGCGCTGCAGCTGCAAGGGGACGACGTTCACTCCCTTCACCTTTTGGCCCTGCTGCTGTCGGCACAGAAACACTACCACGACGCCCTCAACATCATAGAAATGGCTCTCTCCGAGTACCCGGAGAACTTTAAGTAAACTTCTCAGTACTACCAGCAAGTGCTGTTTCATAAACGTAGTGCTCCCGTGTTTGTCCGGAGCTGACGGTACGTCTCTGCGCCCCAGTTTGCTGTACACAAAGGTCAAGCTGGAGAGCATGTGTAGAGGACCAGAGGAGGCACTGCTCACTTGTAAACACATGCTGCAGATCTGGAAGAGCTTTTACAACCTCACCAACCCCAGGTGCATGCACACGCACAAGCGCACAGACAAAACACACACACAAATACACACCAGACCTTTTATTGAATTTCCTCTTCATAGCTTAATGGTATATTCATGACATAGTTTTAATCTTTAAGATTTCTAGCATGAAGTTGCTCTAAACTAGGGGTGTCAAACTCAAGTTCACAGAGGGCCAAAATTCAAAACTGGGACAAAGTCGCGGGCCAACATTGATGTTTACTGAAAAAAAGTCTTCCTCCAGATATAGAGATGAATCTTTTCATCTGGATCCAAACAAGTTTTGCCTAGCAACTGATTGTGGAACAAGCAACGCTTAATACTATACAATATTTTACTTCCTATTGTACACATGCAAAATCAAAATTCCTATTAAAAATCACATCAGTGGGATTAATTTCTTAAATAAAAATTGTACGCCTCTTTTTATTTGCAGCCTTCTGAATTCAGTTTAAACAGAAACCTTTTCAACAGTCTAGTAATACATGTAAAAATAAAACAACTGTTTTCTGCCTAACTTTTCGCCATTTTTTCGGAGGGGTAGCAGGCGGCCAGGATTAGCATAAGGTCGCTATGACTGCTGTCAACAGAGGAGAGGGCGTTTTTGGGTCCTGTCGTGATTTTTTTTGTGCCAAAACACCAGCAGAGCATTCTGGGATTTGTAATATTAGCGGTACATGCGCTGTAGGCTTGAATACCAGCGGGTCAGCTTTAATGGTCAGTTGGTATGGGTTCGAGGGCCAGAGTTTGACACCTATGCTCTAAAACAACAGCAGCTTAAGTATTGGCAATATTCAAGTATAGTTATTGGGAAATTATTGAATTATTACAACATATTGAACCAACGTAAAATAAAAATTGAGTGATTTTGTTGTGTGTTGCTGTTCAAAACAGGCTAACTTTGAGTTTTGTGCCGGGTCAGAGATCTCCCACGTTTTTGGAAGGTGATGCATTGGCACAGATGTATAGACAAGACATGGTGTTTAACATGTGCATTTGTGTGCATTTGCCTGTTGCTGCAGTGATTCCGGGCGCGGCAGCAGTTTGCTGGATAGAGCCATAGCTGACAGGCGACAGCTCAACGCCATGACACTTCCTGACTTCAGCGATCCAGACACTGGTAGGCACACGCACACACAAGGAGTCATCGTCTTTGGAGCCTAGGATTACAATTTTTTTTATATGAAATGCTGTTTCTTTGACTTCCTAAATGTGTCAGCTTTCCGTCACATCCACATGCCTCACTTGTCACCTCCCTTTCCTCATGCATTTATTCCTCTCTGTTTCTTTGTAAGTCTCAGGTTCCTCCTCCTCTCACTCTGGTTCCGAACCGGTGTCGCCCACCTCGCCATCCACCATATCCACCCTCTCCACCTTCTCCAACCTCTCCTCCCCTTCTTCCCCGGTTTTCATCCTCCAGCCTCCCCCTCCCCCCAAAAAGACCCCCCTGCTGCCTCCTTCTTCTCCTACGACCGCCAAGACCAGGACTCAGTCCTTTCGCGGCCACGTCACCCTACGCCAGCTCTCCTCCGATAGTAATCCTCCACTACGTACGCTCGGCCTGTAGCATGGCTAGCACGGCTAGCATGGCGTGCACAGTGGCCTGAAAGAGCACATTGAGTTTTGGAGGTGTTGTCAGAGCTTCGTTGATGATCCCACTGGCCTATTTTTAACGATTAAAACAAAATTATGTCTATTTCGGGTTTTTTCTTTGGCCATGGCATGACTCCAATGTTCCACTTCCTTCCGAAATTGTTATTTAGAAAAATTATAAACAGGCTGAGATGAATCCCACGATTAAAGGAACACAGTGATGCGTAATAACACAACAATTGTGCAACATTGGTGAACATTAACCAATTTGAAACCAGTGTTTGTATGAGGATTAGAGTTGTAGATTAACTGTTATTATTTGGTTTAAATCCAGCTTGATTTTTCGATAATCTTGTCCAGGAGTCACATGACATGGCTGGATGTCTCGGGTGCCATATTTGTTTTACATACGAGTTATTTCATCTCAGGGCCGCCCTTAAGATCAGTGCTGTTAAACGGGTAATAATTCTGAGTTAAAGAGAAGTTCCTCTCACAGCCTCAGCGTTGGAGGGCACTGTTGTTCCATTTGTCTTCCAAAGGGCCCCAGTTCCTCCTCGCGTTGCGTTAGACCAGGTTGGTTGAGCATGGAGCACCAGAGGGGACCATCTGCCTGTTTTTTTTTTTTTTTTGGGGGGGGGGGGGGGTTGGTCTTAATCTGCAAGCCAACGGCCTGAAAACTCAATGTGCTCCACTGACGTGACTGACAAGTGGAAACGTCAACCCACTAACTCTCCGTGAGCCTCAGAGGCGCTTTATCCTCGCCTCTCGCTGTCCCGTGAGCGCAGACGTCTGGACAACAGGAGTGTAGTCTTCCCGCTACAGAGCCATTCATCTGTTGTCACCCAGCAGCTCCAGGTCTCACACATTGGACCTTTATCTTGAAACCCCCTTATCAGGGTCTTCCTACATCCCTCTCTTTCACCCACCAAATCCTGCATGCTATCATTTCCCTTAACTACCTGTTCTGGTTGCAAAGAGTTGTGTGTTGTTGAAGTCCAAAAATGAAAAAAAAAAGGTTTATAGACATATAGTATTCACCAAAATAACTCACTTCATTATGATGGATGATATATGATAAATAGATGAGAGATAAGAGGTATAATTTGAAACAACTTCTTCTCATTGAGCTGTAAAAATGTCCTTTATCTTTTCTCTTCTTTTTTTTTCGAAGTCACCATAAGTTGGACCTTCAGTTCTTACGTCAGTGTCTCTTTCTCCTGTTCCACTCTTTCATCCATTAACACTCGTCTTTGTGCTTTTTTTCCCCCGTCCCTTTGTTTTTTTTCAAAGGCGGCCCTCAGGACGCTAACACTCTTGGTTTTTCCTCCATGTTTTCTGTTTGTAAGTAATCATCTAACCTACATCTGATGTTTCTTTTTTTTCTCCCCCCCATCCATTCATTCTTTCTATCCTTTTGTCTGTCTGACGAGTGTTAGATCAGTGCACGGCGGCTGTGCACGGAGAACGTTCATCGACACTCACCAGCGGTTTGGTTAGGTGAACCTAGCTGGCGTCGGAAGGGACCTCTCCAAACTTTGACTAATTAATTAAACATGACGCCGCAACCGTTTCAGACCTTTGTGACTCTTGATCCCAGAGCTGCTGCTCCCGCGGTCAGGTGACGGCCGCCCACGGCGGCTCCCCTGAGTTAAATCATCATCTTCCAGCAGTCTGAGATGTTATAACAGACAGAGACAGCAGTTTTGAAGGTGATGACAGCATAGCAGGTGAGGCTGCTGAGCTGTCTGCTAGCATTAACAGCTGTAAGCTAGCCTTAGCAGATGCATAACTCTTGTGTTGGATCAGTCGCTGATGTAAACAATGACAGACAGTGTTTTTGTGAGTTTAGCATTACAGTAAGCATTGTTTCAATGTAATGCTAAGCAGAAATCACGCAGGTCTTAGCGGTGCCGAGTGTAGCATCAGCGCTGAGAAATTATGCCATGCCCTAGGAATTCACAAGATGCTCTTCCGCTCAGTTTTTAGGCAACGTGTTTCAATCCCAGTTTTTTTTAGCTTTTTTACCAGTTCTGAGCTTTTTGTCTCCTAACCTGTAAAACACCAGGTGTTACCGCCCTGTGATTGGCTGATTTCTTATTTGCCTTAATCACCTGACGAGAAGGTTTACCTAATAAGGCAGCTGGTGAGTGCACAACCTCAGGGTGAACTCAGAGTCCGAAACCAGTGATTTTTTTTCTCTTTTTTTTCATCTTGTTGGTTGTTTTAAAGGAATACAGTGACCGCTAGTAAAGGCCTTCTCACTTATTGCATTTTGGCTCCATCTCTGTCACCTTATGAGTCTTTTAACATGACATGATGCTATGTGACACATTGCTTTATAAAACAGATTAGCCAATAATCTGTTGACTCCAGCATGGGGAGATGTACAGGCCAAGTGAAGTCATATTCCAGGAGAGGAGACGGCGCTGCTCATTTTTGATTTTAAGTGACATTGACCAGTTCCACATGCGGCAGACAGAGTGCGCTAATGAGCCAAACTGCAGTTGTTTTGCCCAAAAGGCCAGAACTGAATCTCCATATTCCTAAAAAAAAAGCCTGTGTGGAAGCTTTAATACAGAGAAAAGGGATGAAAGGGGGAGAACTCAAGGACCGTTTGCATTCTTCTAGCCGGCTGCACAAGCTCTGCCGGTTATTGACGAGCCATGCCGTCCCTGGCCGTCAGCGTATTCCTTTAACTCAACCGGAAGCCTCCGTGCATGTGTTGCTGTTTGAGCGTCAGGAGCCACAAGTCACAGGGTGACGGTTTGATGGCGTGGTGTGCACCCGGGTGGACACCCGGTGTGAAAGCACAGCGTGACGCTTCTCCTGCTGAAAATGTCGCTCGTCTTGTCGCGGCTGAGGTGAAGCAAGAGAGGACGTGTCATCGGGCATGTGCTGTTTTTACTACCAGGCTGATGTTGAGAAAATAACCCTGAATCAGCCTGGCGGTCAGAGACTTGCACGGCGCAGGGAACATATGAACGTCATTCAGATAAATATATTTTATAGTGTTTAAAGATAGCAGGCTCTGCTTGATGAATCACACGGTCTGAAGGACATGGAGTTCATCCAGATCAGGTAAATAATGAATAATTGGGGGGCGGCATTCAGCTCACAGTCCAGAGTGGCTGCTGGGAAACCGGACGACTGCTTAGGTGCAAACTTCTTCCCGTCTCAGGAAGTCCGCTGTTGAAATGCTGACAGTCATCAAGGCGAGATTGAGTGCACGGCTGCTCTGACGCTGCATCTGTCTGATGAAGGCGCTACTAATTTACAGGCGGGGTGTAGAGCCGGACTCAGGACTTGATTGTACCTCAGGTGTCCAGCCAAGGTTTGAGTCCCGCAGGTGGCATCAGAGGGCCACGTGCGCTCACCTCGCTCTGCATTTGGCTTCCACAGACTCACAGACACCCAAGTTTGCACTAAACAGCTGCGTGTGTTGGACGCAGCTCTGACACCACGAGCGACGCAACGCTGCTGTTTGTTTCTTTAAGGCACTGCGGAGATTAATCTGTTGTAACCTGGTTAATCTCCCGTGTGTTGCTGCGTGTGTGCGTGTGTGTGTCTGTGTGTGGAATGGTGTGGACTGATTAAAGGATTTAGTGCAGTGTTTAGTGGAAGCGTGCCTCGCTGGGCTCGCGGTGTGACTTTTTCTCGCACCCAAACAAGGAGCGATGCCTGCCGCTCGCCGGGTTTGGTTGGAGAGAGAGCCTGCGCCGCCGCCCGGCCGAGGACGCGCTAACCGCCACTCCCCGTCCCTCCAGGTTCGGTCCATGCCACGTCCATCGCAGCCAGCCGCGTGGAGCAGGCTCTGTCCGAGGTGGCCTCCTCGCTGCAGAGCAGCGCCCCCAAGCACGGTCCACTTCACCCCTGGATGACCCTGGCCCAGATCTGGCTGCATGCAGGTAGACACGCGCACGTCGGTGGCGGACCGCCAAGCTGTTTCCTGGCATCACCTCTCCAATTCAGAGCAGAGTAGTTCCGATGAGTGTGAGGCGCGTTTTCACCACGAGACCCTCTTCAGCCAGTCCAGTCTTTGATTAACGTTACACACTGGAAATCTGTCATCTGCGCCATCCCAAAATAGCACGGGAAACCACGCTCTGGGTCAGAGCGGCAGGGAAGAAAAAAATGCCTGGTTTTGCGATCTTAGATGGGCAGATTGAAACGTCAGCAGAGCAACCTGAACGCGTCTGGGGGAAAAAAAAAATGTTTAAATGAGCCGAAAGCACAAAAATAACCCGTGTGGCGTCACCGAACCCTGGTGCGACCACATCACTTCCTCACAGAACTAGCAGTTTTTACATGAGGGAGTCCAGCGATGGAAAATAATACCAGAACCACGGGGTTTATTTCTAGTATATCTAGTTTGTTTGCCACCAAAATGCCTTCAGAGCTGGTCCGAGGAAGCCGCTTGGAATCTGTGATAGAAACTCCCATCCCGCACCACCTGCGAGGATTTGTGTGTGACGCAGCTCCTCCGCACGTCTGCCTGCTCGGTGTGTATTGAGCATAGTTAGCATTCACACACACATACAGGGGTGGTTTGTATGTTTATCGCCGCAGCTGCTTCCTATCAGAGGTGGTCACATTCACTTCCCTGTCTGCCGTTGTCTGACTACATTGCTCTGACTTCATCACAAGACTGACACTAGAAGATCTCAGTGCAGAGTGTAGTTGGTCACTTTAGGTGAAACAAACTCAACGCTCAAAGTTTCATCTGTCTCCCAACAGCCGAGGTCTACATCGGCATGTCCAAGCCCGCCGAAGCGTTGGCGTGCACGCAGGAGGCCGCCAACCTCTTTCCCACGTCCCACAACGTGCTCTTCATGAAAGGGCAGATCGCCGAGCTCAGGGGCAACATGGATGACGCCAAGCGCTGGTACGAAGAGGCGCTATCCATCAACCCGACGCACGTCAAGACCATGCAGAGACTGGTAATGGACCCCCCCATCGCTGTTGAAAATAGCTCCCGAAGTTCAGAGCGGGTTAAAGCCGTGTTCTGTCTCCTCCACAGGGTCTGATCCTCCACCAGCTGCAGCGCTACAGCCTGTCAGAGAAGGTGCTGCGGGACGCCGTGCAAGTCAACAGGTAGGCCTTGTGCGCACGCTGTCGCGTTCTCCTTCTGATGAAGCCCCTCTGGCAATTGTTTCTTCTCCCCCCCTCAGTACGGCCCACGACGTTTGGAACAGCCTGGGCGAGGTGCTTCAGGCTCAGGGCAACGCCGCCGCTGCCACCGAGTGTTTCCTCACAGCCTTGGAGCTGGAGGCCAGCAGTCCCATTCTTCCCTTTACCATCATTCCCAGAGCACTATGAGAGACACACAAACACACACACACACACACACAAACACACACACACACACACACACAGAAACACACAGAAACGGGTACAGTGGCAGAAATGATGGAACCGTAAGCTGATACACACACACACACACACACACACACACACACACACACACACACACCCACACACCCCCACCACACACACCACCATGCACTCTACA
>CAAKHD010009559.1:58474-92884 GCA_901007705.1 Fistularia tabacaria | reverse complement strand
CCCCCGGCCACACCGATAGCGCCTCGTACGTTGCTGCTGTACCGTTGCCTTGACACCCTGCCGACCCCCCCCCTCCCCCGGCCCCCTGCTGACCGCCGAGGACACACTCGGCGGCCGGAGGGATCCAATCTTACCCACCCAGCCTTTGCTGCCAAAAAAGGTAAACACACAAATGATGAAGCAAGTATCCCGACATGCCAGGAACAGTCTAATGAATTCTTATTTATTCCATTTTACTTTTTTTTTTTTTCTTAAAAATATCTGTCACCAACTTTATTTAAGTAAGCAAACTGCAAAGGCTCTGCTGGTTCACTCCCGTCAATCTGTTTGCTAATCCTCCCTACTCTGTGGGTCCTAGGCCCGACCGCAGCCTCCCGCCGCCGGGCCTCGACATAAACTCGTCCGAAGCTGCATGCATGAAGAAGAGGAAGAAGGAAAACGAAATAACGAAAAACAACAAGTCGTAGAAGAGAGGCGATCGGCCAGCCCAAATAATCATGACACCAGGCGGATGAAACCGGGAAGCAGAGGAGCGGCAGCCGGTCGGCCAGCTGCAGACGGACCGCCGAGCTAACAAGGTGAGATCTGATTGGGCAGCTGGGCGGGGGAGGGGCGGGGGGGCACAAGCCAGTACATGCAAATTCATTTAAGTTTTTTCTTTTTGTCTTTAAACTTTTTTGAGCTTGTATATATGGAAAGATTTTCAGTTTTCCAACATTCAGTTTAAGTTGTCTATACAGAACAGTATGAAGAAATGTAGATTTTTGCAATAAGAGGTAAGTGAAACATTGGACTGATTGGTTGTCGTTCAGGTGGGCCCAGCTCATTTTGCAGTCATCATCTGAACAAATTCTGCAGAGGGAAACACAAGGGGATTACAGATCAGTGACTCAGAGTTTCCACATCTATTACGCCAATTTTATATCACGTCCTCATAAACAGTTTGCAACCACTGAGTATTAAAGCAGAAGCAGTCAAATTAGAAAAAATTCTGCCAAAAGGAAATGGAGTGCGTTAACTTGTATGTTGACAGTTTTGTAAAATGTTGACTTAAATGTGGAAGAATAGACCAATCAAAGCTATAACGTCGAAATTTGATCAAGTGTTACGGCAAACACGACCCGAAGAATCCTAAAATACTCTTACTTTCAAGGACCCAGCAGAAACCATGCATCTGAAATGACTACAAAGGGACGCACCTTCATAGTTGACCTGTCCATCCCCATCAATGTCCGCTTCTCTGATCATCTCATCTACTTCCTCGTCCGTCAGCTTCTCCCCCAGGTTAGTCATCACGTGACGCAGCTCTGCTGCACTAATGTAACCGTTACCGTCCTGGCAGAGACACAGGAAGTCAGGCACACTGAAGTGGACGGTGTAGAATCCACTGAATTTGTACCACGGGGGTGGAAACAAATCTATGGATTTCGGGAAAATTCAACTTTTCCCACTGTATTTTCAAACAGGTAAATACAATTGACAAAACACTAACTGACCCACCTTGTCAAAGACCCTGAATGCCTCCCTGATCTCCTCCTCGCTGTCAGTGTCCTTCATCTTCCTGGCCATCATCGTCAGGAACTCAGGGAAGTCAATAGTCCCGTTGCCTAGAGGAGACAGGAAGTCAATATAACAACGGGCTCAGATCAGCAGGAGCAACAAGCTCAGACGCACAAACACATCCCTTTAGTTGGTAGTTTTCCATCGAAGCGGAAATGTTTGACGGAAATTAACAACCATCTTCTACCAGCTGAACATGCTGAAGGTTGTAGGCAGCAGAGGAGCTGCAGAGGCATTCTAGCTGCATGGCTTTTAAGATTCTTAGATTCATGTTATAATTATGGACTCGTTATCGAACTTTTGTAAATCCTTTCATGCAGAAGATATTTTGTGCACATCAAGTGAGAGAGGAAAAATTATCTGCTGGAATCTGAAGCTGTACAATGACAATGCTTTTGACTTTCAAAATGCAAAAACAAGGTTGTTTTGCTTGTCTGCTCTGCTCCTTCTCCATATATATTGGTCAAGGTTGGCGTCAGATGTCCTTACTGACATACTCACTGGTACTGGTTGTGTTTTTGAAAAGATTTGGCACATGAGACACTCATCTGTGCACTGAAATCCATTTTCAGTTGAGGTTCTAATTGTTTCAGTGGAAGGAAACAGAATCTCAGAGGTCAGCGTTATAGAATCATTTGTTGGAAAGGAAAATACAATCAGCTGATGGAATTTAAATATATATACGTACTCGGTGTATTTCTACCTAAGAGAATGCTGTGTGTGAAGGGAGACGCAGCGTACCGTCAGCATCCACCTCGTTGATCATGTCCTGGAGCTCAGCCTCCGTGGGGTTTTGACCCAGTGACCTCATGACTGTGCCCAGTTCCTTTGTGGTGATGGTCCCATCTCCGTCCTTATCGAACAGGGAGAAGGCCTCCTTGAACTCTGTGGGGGTTAAAAACAGTAGCCGTTTGTGTTAACAGTAGAGGTTTGTGTAAACGACCAGAAAATGTGTTTGACATTCAAGCGTCATCTTACCAGCAATCTGCTCTTCTGTTAGTTGGTCAGCCTGAAATAAAAACACAAAGCACTTGTGAATGGATGAGTCTGGTAAAAATGGACACAACTGTTGTTTACCATCCCGGAACAAGAAACTGCAAACCCTCATCGTTAAAGAAACATTAGATGAACAGAAGCGGGTTGAATTAACTTTTTTTTTGCCTATGATAATATCTATATTTTACATCCAATATGTGAAAAGGCCTTCCTCCTGGTCAACAGTAAATCAGACAGACGTCATACACCATTGACAGAGAAATCAGAGGACTAATGTGGGGCTCAGCTGGAAAAGTACAATCAGGTTTGTTTGAGATGAAGTGAAGAAAGTAATTTCAGTCATTTGTTCCTTCTCCGGAACTAGTGTTCTAACAATGTCACAAAAATTAAACAAGGTCCAACACGAGCCATTTCATCACCCCCGTAGAAAGACCGTCAAGCTCCTGTCAAGGGACTGAACACCCATTTATGGTCTAGTGATGCTAACGCAGTTAGCCATGCCATTAATGCACAGGTGCACAACCTTTATCTCCTCAAAGTGGATATCTGTAATGTCTGCCACCAACTTCGCTGCTCTCGGTCCGGTTCTTTTCATCTCTCCACCTCTTCGTCCGTCCATCCTTAAACCAGCGGCTTCTCTGCGCTGCTTCAGATCCACACCTCTTCCTCCCACAACTCCTCTTTTCATGCTGATGGCGTCGAGCGCCCCACGCACCATCACCAAGCCTTCAGCAAGGCACTCGGCCCGCTTGCTGTTTTGGGTGCCCTGTTTTTTAACCTCCGCTACGTCTACTTGGGTTCTCTGCAGGCCGTTCCTTAAGTCATGAATCTCTTTGACCAGACCGTCCATGCGGCTGGACGAGGAGTCCATCAGCATCTGGAGGAAGGCTCTGTAGCTCCTCTCCTGCTGCTGGATCAGCTCCTTGTAGAAATGCTGTTGCTCGTCCAAGAGGTCATAGACTGTAGAGAGACTCACCCATTCATCATCAGCTGCGTAAAGGTCGACTTTCTTGGAGAGCATGAGGACGGAGTGATAACAGGAGGGGCAGTAATCATATCTTTGGGTGGGGTGGGGGGTTGAATGGAAAAGATGATAGCCAGACATTTATCAATTCCCCCTCAGTGGTGCGAAAAATGTAAGCGGATTAATGAATGGTAAATTTTTCATCCGTCCAAAGTCACATAGCGACGTGGCTTGGAATCAGACACCTGACTGGACGGGAAAATAACAGATGGTTGTAGTCTTCTGGACAGGTCAATGGATGAAAGTACACTTGAAGGGTAATCAGATTACTGAGTTGGACGACTTGTCTTCGGGTCCTTCCAGAGTAGGGAGCTGGACAGATGCCAGGTGTTCACGATACCTTTGGACAGGCTGTGGTAAGGACCTCACAGGCAGCTCCCTCTTCCTCGGGCTGGATGACGAGCCAATCCATCCACAGAGGTTTGCCGTGTTACTCCTCCATCCATCTATTTGTCTCTGAGCAAATCTGTCGGCCTTCCCTTTTTGTCCTTGCGTCTTCCAGCACGGTGAACGTGGGTGATCAGACCCTTGTCTCTATCCGGCTGCATCCGACTCCTCCTGGGCAATACTATGAACAAAGCTGCACTGTGGCTCCATGTCAGGGGAAGTGTGTGTCTGTGTGTGTGTGTCATGGTCTAGGCATAGCGACCTATCCATCTCTGACAGACACAGACATACAGTACGGGTGAATGCACAGATGGGGTATCAACCTCCTGCGGTATTTCAACAATGTGTGTGTGTGTGTGTGTGTGTGTGTGTGTGTGTGTGTGTAAAAGGGGGTCACCTAAACTGATTTGCAGAGTGTAACAGAGTTCAGACTGGGGGAGGTCGCTGTGGTTTGGTGTATTAATCTACATCCTGTCATCTCGCTGCTACATTTGCATCTCCTAGGGAGGATCAGTTGGCAGGTCATCTAACCTTCTCGAGCATCATGGATCATACCAATTGGCCCCCGCAGAGCAGTCAGCCCAACAGTTACATCAGTTCATCTGAGAGAGACACTTAATTTCCCCAGTGGTCTACCTATTGTGTAATCAGCATTTTTTGGGTTTTGAAAAGGAACACTGACATCATCTACGATACTTCCAAAATATCAGGGACAGTACATTACATTAAGGTTGTTAAACGTGGGAGACACTTTGGCAAAATGAACACGTTTACTTAACACAAGCATTGTAGGCAAGTAGCTTCACAGCAGAAGTCTATAAAGACTATTGCTTGTACAGGCTTGATGGTAAAAAAAATTTGTCTGAATATGATGCACTCTAGTTTGAAATTGAGGACTGTGCCCTTTCTAACAAGAATTCCACAACCACATAAAAGTGCCTCTTTCAGTCCTGAGACTCTGCCACCACTGTCACTGAGGTTAGCAGTTTATTTCCAGCGCTAACAGCAGAACAGTTCAAACCCGGAGTCAACCAACATTAAAAACAAAAAAACTCAACCTCTTGGATTGTTTTCCAAAGTTGAACATGACTTTTCCCCAACCTTCACCACTCAGACAAAACTTGGATCCCCTTTTCGTTCGTCACTTTTCCACTTGGTTACTTCCATTCAGCATATTCATAATCAAGCTCCTCCCACAAGCTGTGAGGTGTTATATATATATATATATATATATATATATAATTAGTCATAACAAAGTTCTTACTTCCCTCCCTTCCCTTTATATTCCGACCAAATCTTCACCTGAATAGTTGGACGAAAAGCCGATGAACATCTCCCACATGATAGCCATAGGTTGGCTGCTGAAAAGCTGTTTGGTCCATAGCACATCAACAGAGCAGGCTTTACAATTAAACACCATCGTACCATTGCTCTCTTCAGTGCTTGTCAAAGGATCCTGAGAGAACACGTTGAGTCATTTGCCATTCTGGTGGCGACAGGATCAAACTGAATGAAGCGGCAGCAGCCTCATATTAATCTGTGGTGACTCTGTCTCGGCACTCCCACGACGGGTCTGCTCTAATGGGTATTGTTTACCGATTCAAAACTGGTTCAATGACGGAAGGCGTTTTTGCTGTCATAGGGTTTCCAACACATTCTGGTAGTGCTGGAGACGATACAGAAGACGACCGGCAAAGGAAATCAAAATGGAAGGACTGAAACGTGGCCCAATGAAAGGCGGCGGAGAAGAGCCGAACTTTGTGCCCAGTGTTGGAAGATACTCTGTGTGTGGCCGACAGCATTGTAACTGAATATCTACTTTTGTAAGTAGTTTTAAGTGAACTCTGTCCTGCAGACTTCAGCTCCATCAGCCCACCCAGGTGGTCTGGTTCTAGTGGAGGTCTCTCAGTAATTACAAAAAGAGAGACTTTTCTCGTATTTGAGCTCAATGTCACCTTTTATCGGATTTTAGTCTTCCTCCCTCTAAATTGTAGAATGTTTTAATTGTTAAGTGATTTTGAATTTTCACCTTGATGTGACCTCTTAAATCCGTTGGAATTGTTGGAAATAGGGGATCACATTTGTCCAAGTTGATTCCTTTCTTCTCTGGCCGCCTGTTACACTTTGCCCCCATTTTAAAATACTGCTGGGTACTTTTAAACCTTTGTATGGTCTATCACCCCATTACATGGCTGCTCTCCTACGTGTCCAATTGGGCTTTTAGGTCATCTGATCAATTTTTACTCTCAGTTCCCCAAGCTCATTTTAAACCCAGAAGTGACTGTGCATTTCAATCTGTGGCTCTTGTGTTATGGGATGTTCTTCACATCGCGCTGTGCACACCTTCTGTGAAGGACTTTGCGAAGCAATTGAAAACCTTAGACAGCTTTTAGGCTAATCTTTCAAAACAACATTGTTTGCTCCTTGCATTGTTAACCATTCTGTCACTGCAGCTATTTGTTTGTTGCTATGGTTTTACTTTACACTATTGTCCTTATTCTGGTGGTGTGATTTTATAAATGTACAAATACAAGAGTTACAATATTGTTGTGTCACTGTATAGACGGGTATCTAGTAATTTTAAGTTATTAATTGGGGCCTTCAAATGTTTGACCCATGTGAGATGCCTAGACATCTGCAAAAACATACAAACTCAGCACACTGCATTTTGATTATCATCACTCCGTGAGAATAATCAGTTATAATGGAAACACTGATGATAGTAACTGACAAATTCATACCCGATAGAAAGTTACTAAGAACCACTTGATAAATTGCTCTAGACACCAACTTAGAAGTAAATTTTAACAGCATCAGATAAAGAGGAGGCAGACAGGAGAGTTGAAAAGGGTAGAAGGCTCCTGGCAGTACAATCAAACGCAAGCATCCTCGACACACCTGCAGCTGGACACATGCCAGGGAATGGCTTTAAATGAATACCACAAATACTTGAAACCTTTCTCGCCAATTCAGTCAATGACGGATTATTGTTCTTAATTATTCTTACTAGAACCTGAGTGTTTCGTTTCGTCATCCTGCCAGAACAAAACTGACTAAGGAATGGACAATGGTGTTCTTTATGGAGGTTATACCTGCTCAGACCAGGGATAGCTGTTGACAAAGATCCTGTTCCCCAACAGGACATTCCTGTTGAAATGATGGATGTACGAAATTAAGTAGAACAAAAATTCTAATGATTAAGTGCTCATGAGCTGCACTGTGGCGGTAACTAATGTAAAGGCCTCTGTCTTGACAGACAAAGCAAACTGACAGGTTTTATGCTATGAAAACATCAACCAAGGGAAAATATTTAGCATGTGGGACAAAATTGAGTTTGGAACTTAAGGCAATTTTTGCTGGTGGCCAGTGGGCTTTTCAGCCAGGAAAGATTCTGGAAGACCCAGCATTAAGTAAGTCAAGTATATGGTGGGAAGTGAATCATGCACGACACCACATTTTGTAGAACATGATCCTGCAGTGTTAAATGCAATTTTTTTAACACATTAACATGATTATAGAGGCAAGTTTTCCCTCTGTAATAAAAAGTTGTATTTGATACAATTCAGGACTTTCTACAGCCTCCGTGCTATCAATATCTATTTCCACTCATAAAAAGCACTGAATGTGTCAGTGACTGTAACTCACCTCCGTGCCCTTTGATCTGACTATGACTAATGCATTAGCCTACCTTTTTCTGTTCAATGTTTCGAGATAAGGGTGTCATTGTCACCATGCAATTAGTATATATTGAGCAAAACTGGGTTAGTAAAAGCAGAAGAAAAGCCAGAAATTTGCAATGTTTTATTTGAATTAGATTTAAGGACTTGATACCGTTTGTTTTTTAAAAGAATTATGGCTGTAGGGAACATGTATGCAGGATTAAACGGGCAGCCAAAGGATTTGACAGTTCTGTTCTTCATGATAAACTTATATTGACGTGTTGAAATTATTTCTATTTTGAAAACCCCTTTTCTACTTGCAGCTTTCAGTACGTTTTGCAGTGTAAATGTTGCAGATGTCTCAGCACATCCAGAGAAATCTTGTTGGAGGGTAACCGCGTTTGACAGCAAGCAGAAAAAGGCGCTGCGGCGTCGGTATCACACACCGCACATCTGCCTCTGGTAGGGGAAACGCGAATCCCCGGCCGCTGTCAATAATTCAGTATTTCACGGTGGTTAGTGAGTTTCGGACATCATACTCGTTAGCGACCCCCCTCGCTAACCAGTTAACGGCTTGCGACGGAATGAAACGCTGAGGCGCGGGCTGACGGTGTAGCGGTGGGAGACCGGAAAATTAGCTGTGATGCTAACATCGGGATGCGATCGACCACTGCCGTGTCCCTCAACAAGTAGCGCGCCGAAATCTGAATTGATATCAGACCCATGCTGAGCTCCGTGGTCGATAATAAGCAACTATAGTGTAACAATGAAAAGGGCTTTCCCTCGGACATACCGCGGAGTTATCCGTGTGGCAGCTAACTAGCGGCGGCTAATGGTACCAGACGGTGCCACTGCACCCGCTATTTTTGGCATGGCAATCCACACTTAGACACCAACGTCCGTGCAGTGAAAACACCGGCACCCCTCATCCCGTCATGACAGTTGAACACGAAATCTGGCCGCGCGTATCGCAAAGCTCCCGGCCGATAAGGATAAGAACACTCACCATGTTGGTTGTGGGTTGGAGACGGCGGTGTGCTAACGCTATTGGCAGAGAGGAAATGGACGGTTACTACGAACCCGGGCTGCTCGGTGGCGGGTGGGTAGGACGAACCACCGCTCTGTGGCCTCCTGTATCCATCCGCTGTGCTCGAGAAGCGCCCGCCCTTTCTCCCTGCCCCTCCGCGCGGCCGTGACGTGAACCCGCGCGAAGTCACCCACTCAAGTTGTTCGATTCTTTTGGGTTTTTTTTATTTTTTTGTTTGTTTTGTTTTTCAAACCTGTTTTCTGTCGTTTCATTACTTTTCTGCACGTTTATCGAGATGGAAAGTGGATAGGGTTGATGTTGCAATAAGCCCCCTCTGCTCTGAGGGCCACAGGTTAAGCTTTGGAACTTCCACTGATCCCCAGGGCCTCCAAAAAGCTCACCCAGTTGACAGAAATTCCTGGACAATAAATACATCAATATGACTTTGACCGAAGTCGTTGAAGGCGTTTTGATGTTGGAGTCAGTGCTTCATTTAGCAAAAAGCTTGTGGAGAAATAAAGAAGCCCTGTGTAAAAACAAACATCTCACCTGTGGGAAGTGAGGTGACACAAAACATGGCGGCAAACTTTTCCTTATACGAACTCGGAACTAATAAACAGACAGTGGAAGAGCTGTAGTGGCACCACAATCGTATTTCAAGTATATGAGTGAATTTTATTTTAAGTCAATTGTCACCATTGTGCATTACCTATCTGAGATACTAAGCGGTGGAGGAAGTCAGTATTTTCCCAGAAACACAGATACTTTGGGATCGAGGAGAAAATTATTTATTTTTAATTGAAAGTTTATTTGCACACCAACTGATTGCGCAACCACGCAGAAAGTGACGGACTATTTTCCGTTACAAAGGGTTTTATCGAGGCGGAAGGATACGATGTCGAGGGGGGAGGGCGCGCCTGACGCACTGTTGCGGGGTTGTTTATGAGAGGCGCAATCCGATTGGATGGGGCAGATCCGCAATATTTTGTGCACTGTACAGAGGCCGCTGATTGGCCGGGGCGGATCTGCAATGCGTCAAACTATGGCGCGGAAATGACGGCAGGCGGGAGCGACTCCACCGCTCCCGTGTTTATGTTGTGAGAATGGAACAGGTGAAATCCTACAGGTAACCGAGCAGCATCCGGCCTCTGACCTAAAATTCCCCAAATCTACACCAATCTGCAATTTATTAACCACACGGAAACCCCAAATAACTCACTCATGCTCACCCTGGAGAGTTGTGATGCAGTGGAGAGACAAAAGCGTTCATTACTCTTTAAATGAGTGTTGATTTAAGGTGGAAAACGAAGGCCAGCTGTAGAAAGATGGAATTAGAGGGACCCGCAAGGAACAGTGTGGCCATAAGAAATGGAGATAAAGAAGGTGGAGGAGTTTAAGTACAGAGGGTTGAGAGTCGAGTGGTGGAGAACAGGTGGAGGAATGTGTGCACCAGGGCTGGTGGAGGTCTGGGTAGAAGGATGCTGAGGTTGGTGGTGCAAGGCAGGAGGTCTGGAGGAAAACCTACTCGGAGGCTTGTGGATGGAGGGAAAGTGGACAGGAAGTTAGTTGAGAGGAGAGGGTTCGATGCAGGAAGATGATTGGCTGTGGCGACCCCTGAAGGAAGCAGCGCACAGATGAAGATGAAGGTATATCATACAAAATGAGGAGTAATTCTGGTGAAGATTGAAGAGAACGTCCCTTTAGGTTGAATCGGTTTTAACCTATTTGTTTCTGTAAAAGTGCCAATGCAAATGCCAACATCAAATATTCTTTTAGAAATTAGATTATCTCCAAAATATATGAATAAAATAATTGGGCGTAATGTTCAATCTCCCACTCTTTCGCTTAAACCACCAATCTGCTGCGATGGCATTTCAGAGAAATATCAAATAAAGTTGCATTAAGCTTTGTATTGTACCCCAAGTTATGAACACAAGAACCAAATTCTACATTTATACATAAAAAAAAGACATGAAGAGTCTGCATGATTTTTATTGAGGATGTCAGCGAGTTAAAAAAATATTACAGTTTGGTACCATAAATTCATTTGGGTCATTATGTACAAAATGGCTGAAGGGTCAACTTCATTGGATATATCTGCGGTTTTGCTGCAGTCAAGTCGAATAGAAATCCTGAGTTAGGCGTGTCTGGTGTTTTTTTGTTCAGTCCTCCAGAAGAATGTCCAGTTCTTCTAAAGGCAGGCGGAGCCGTAGTTCTTTCTCCGTCATCAGATCTATAAACTCCTGCAGGTGCTCAGGAAAGAGCTGCACCGCATCCATGTACAAACCCTGGTCAAACACACGGACAATATACATCATGTACCAGTGCGTACAATTGCAGAGGGAAGTGTCATTCTGACAAATGAAGAAGACAAAGGTCAGCTGGAGATAGGAAAGTTGTAAAAGTGTTGTACCTTTGACCAGGGAATATTCTGTAAGGCCTTGTAAAAGAGTCCAATGGCTTTATCCATCTTCCCTTCTGACACCTGAAATTTAACACACACACACACACACAAACACACACACACGTTACAGATTAAAGACTTAATCTGTGTGAGCTGAATGGTCTTGTGTTTCAGCTTCTGTAATTCTGTTTTCTCATCAATGTTTAGAAAATAAGGAAATGTCCCCCTGAACCTCACTGTTAAGTCGTACCTCGTACCTCGCAAGCTCATTTTTTGGTTTGCCAGAATGCACGCGATGAACTTTTGTCTTTCAAGATGAATTAAAAAACAAAATATCCCTCTGATTCTGAACTGTTTTGACAGATTTCAGAAAATTGATGGGGACAATGGGATCATAAATATCAGACTGACTGTTTCTATAGGAGGCATCTTGTGTGTTCATAGTGTTTGTGACAGTGTTACTTGGTGCCTCACCAGGAAATGCACGTACATCCTCCACAGTAAAGGACAGTGAGCCCCCATCTTTGTTACTATGGCACTTTCAAACAGTGCGCGGATGCGGTTGCCGAGGCCGTTCTCCGGGAGGACAGTCTGGACGGTGTCGTTAGACCTGTCGTGACCCCCAAAAAAAGCATATTTTCCAGTTATCTTGAGTTTAAATAATTTATTAAGTAACTGTAAAATGATAAATGTGTCCCATGATCTTTTTCCCCTTTACAGTGTGAATGTGCGACGACCTGTCGATGGTTTCCGCTCTTACCTCTGAGCGGCGTCGACCAGCTGCTTTCTTTGTTGTTCAGCGACAATGGCAAAGAGACGGGGCACAACACTGCCGTCGTCCCTGGTTACGGAGTGAAAGAAGCGACGCGCCCGGCCAGCGCTATGGTAACGATTCTCCACCTAAAACAAAGGTCGTGTGAGGATCATCATGCCGAGTGGGGAAAGAGAGGGATTGTCGGTTGAGCGAAACTGAGAACTCACCTGTATGTAAATGCTCCACAGACTGGCACATTTGGGCCACGTTGAGAGGGAAGAGGTCAGCGTCTCTCTCAGGGTTGCTAGTGGAAACACCCCAACTTTGCTGTGGTACTTCAGCAGCGACGCCTGCTGAACGGCTAGCTTCTCACACTCAGAAGCTAGCAGACGTACAGAGCGGCGGCTGGTTTGGCTGGAATCAGCCGCACAGACATCGTCGTCGGAGTGGTCAGTGCAGTTGTGATGCGCGTCACGTGTTAGCTTGCGGTGCAGCCCATCCATCTCCTCCCTGGACTGGCTGTAGACGGCGTTAGCGGCCTGGACACCCACTGTGAGGTACTGGAAGAGAGCGTAGCAGCCCACCAGGCCTCTCAACCCCAACCTCTCTGATGGCGCATCTTCTGGGTGTGCTGGAGGAACAAGGACATCAGATGAGTAACACACCAAGCTGTCAGGCTCTGGAAACAAAAACCTCTCCATCCCAGTTCCTGTTTCTCAGGATATCAGTGACTGAATATGAAGTACTGTTGAAGTCACTATGACCTGGCTTTCTATTACATTTGTCATTCGGTTGGTAGCTTATTTTTTGCCTTGGCAGTGAGCATCCATCCTTACTTTGGTGGAGCTTCTGCTGGAACACTGAAGTTGTATGATGTTTTTATTGACTTTCTTTGTGTGGGTTCCACCCGCTGAGCCCACTCTGTGCAGTTTTACTATCAGTATTATGTCAGAGCAGGATGATCGCTGTGTTGTGTTGTTACAGCTCAGCGAAAACTGCAGTCACATACAAACACTGGATTTACTGCTGCAATCACATATTGATATTTGCCATTACTAAAAAAAAAAATAGGTTGAGATTTGGAGCTCTGTCTGAGCTATCGTTCTGTAAAAATACTGTCAGATGACACAAAGTGAAGGTGTTAAGAGTCTGAACCTGTTTGCTGGGGGGCGTCTCGGCCCAGTGAGGACAGCTTGGTAGTCAGAGCTTGCTCATAAGATCTCCTGGCCTTCAAGATGGAAACCGGAGAGATCGGCTGGGAGGAAGAAGAAGCTGCCTCCGCGAGCCTTGTCAGTACACCCACGGCTGGGGATGCAGCTACATCAGTTAGCCCCCCTCCTCGCTCATCTGGTCTGTCCTCCACCTCCAGCTGGGCCCACAACAGACACAGCTCGCAGAGGGCGCGGCTGCTCAGACCTTTGGTTCCCCCTAGTGCCGTGGCAGTGGAGAACACTTTCCGAGCCTCATCGCGGTTGCCCAGCATCCACTCCAGATGGGCGTACTCCTGCCACAGCGCCAGTGACGAGCGGTTGTCCGCTTCTTTGAGCAGACGTTTGGCGACCCGTTTGCTGCTCTTGCCTTGAGAGCGCAGACGTTTTTTGTTGCCGTGTAGGCAGCGCATCACCTGCCAATTACATCAATACGAAGACGTTAATGGGCGCCAAGCGACCTTTCGTACACGAGAACCTCACAGAACCCACCTTGAGTGTTTCGTACTGCATCCAGCTGAGGGACATGGCGGCTCGGTGCTGGGCTGGGAGCAGAGGCTGGATCATGTTGAGCGTGTTGGTAACAAACCTCTCGCCCTGCTTTCCAAGCCCCACCCATTTCCTGGCTCCCTGAAGAATGGTCATGTGACCCACAGATTTAAATCCACAGCTTGGCAGGTGGTGGGCAGTGAGGGGGCACTGGGGATCATTTCCTAAGAAGAAGGGGTTGAGGCCAACGTGTTTAGATTTTGAAATACCTTCAACTACATGTTTTCATTCACATGTTCACTGTCCTGCGGCTCAGTGTACCCAAGTCAAAAGCACTGTGGGAAAAAATCTGCATCTCTATCGTGTCTCACTAACTCACAGCTAATTCTTGTCTGGGGAGCTAGAAAAGATCCACCTTGTCTTGTCTGCAGACTTACCATACTACAAGGGCCCTTTTCTGCAGATATAGATCCTCCATACTCAGTTTCCATGGAAATTCTCTTGAAAAAACCCACTCCTCAAGATTTACTTGCATGGGAATCACAGAGAAATACACGTCTACCCTCTCTGGTCTGTAATTAAAAGGTCATCTGAATGTTTGGTACGGTACGTTTAAAAAGAGTGGTGTAAAAATAGCTAGTAAACAAAGGGTTGAGGATGACTCCAAAAAATAACACCACATAATGATTAACTCCTACTCTTTCGCATTTTTTTACTAAGCTCTCCTTCTTCACCATCGTCTCCTCTCCCGTCTGACCCTTGTCTGGGTGTGTGTTTTACCCTGAGTGAGCAGCGAGAGGTCCTCCAGCATCAGGCCGGGCTGACAGGGGTCAGCAGAGAGCACAGGGTCCACTGGAAGCCCCAGGAAGGCCAGGAAATGGAGAAGAAGACGGAACTGAAGCTCCGGAGAGGACAGGCAGATCAGAGACGAGCCGATGTCATCAAACAACACCTTGACGTGGAGAGAGGGAGAGAGAGAGGCTGAGTTAAAAAAAGGAGGACAGCTGTGTGAGCAAAATAAGTGGAATCAGAAATGCAAACAGAAGATTTGATGAGTGAAATTCCCCTGTTTGTGGTGATCTTAGTGGTAGGAGGAGAACACAGATGGCGGCAGCCCACGGAGACTGACGGGACTGTCTCCAGTTCACCGTCTGGAGTGAAACCCACGTCCCGACTGCGAAAATCCACCAGGTTGTGAAACGATGATGTGAAAACAGAGAGCTGCTGTAATTTCCTAAGCAAATACGCAGCCGGACCCACTTCCCTGATGACACCACAGGGCGCAGTGATGGCAAACAGCCGCGTCCCAACACTGTTCACCTCAGGAGCTTTCAAACATTGGTTTGTGGTCCTGAAACAAATTCATATCCTTAAAAAAAACTGTCATAAAATGTCACATTGCTTTATTTCGACCTTCAGAGTCTGACTGATCAACTATTGTTTCTTTCCCCACAGTTGAAACCCTGGCCTGACCACGGCTCTGTGTGCGGTCTCTGGGCCCGGCCGGTTTTTCAGGAAGCTGCTCCTGGCGACAGATTTGCCTAAACAACAACGTCTGATCTCACCGCTTCAAATGGTGTCAGATTCAGGATTAGCTGTGTGTACCGGTGCACGTTATGAAGTAGTTCAGTGTGTATGTCCACGATACTGACGTCAATTCATCCTTTGTAGATTACTGTCTGGATCTGTGCCGCTGCGCCCCCTGCAGATGGGCGAGCACCCCATCATGTCGCTGTCTTCCTCCCTTTCTGTCCTCTTTCAAACCCATTTATGGAGTCAATTTGAACTGGAGGCTCTTAAAACTCCTTGGGAAACCAGAGGTGACCCAAATCATGACATATGGTTTTTATCTTAATCCTGGTGGTTTCTGTACAAAATTCAACTCGGTTTTATTTCTTGTAAAGCCTTTTGTATTTGTGAATATGGCCACACAAACAAAATAAACTCATCTACCTGTGACAGAGCTAGGCCACCATGTTTTATAAACCACCATTCATTGTGCAAAGCTAAATAGCAGGCAGAAGTCTTAAACGCTACAATGCATGGCTGAGAAGGGCATCTATATTCCGACTGTTGGAGACCATGGTGAACAAATCCCCCCTAATTCTGGCGCATCCCTCTAACCTTTATCATATCAAGGAACCGTAAAGAACACACAAAGACATGGCTCTACCCTCCTACCTGTCTGTCTGGGTCCTCAAAGTCCTCTTCTGATTGGCCCTTGCTTTTGTCAGGCCTCCACGGCAGCCACTGGGCTGCTTCGCGGGAGGACTCCACGTCCAGCCAGACCGCCCATCTGGGCTGGCTCCGGTCCTTCACCTCCTCCTCTTCCTCTTCTTCATCCTCCTCTTCTTCTGTGGATGCGCACACAAACACACATTTACAAGTTAATTAACTGATTTGCACAACAATTCAAACCAAAATGTCAGCAGAATCTGCCATTAGGTCTTTCCTGTAGAATGTGTGTGTGTGTGTGTGTTACCTGGACCGGGCTGTATCCACCCCCCTCTCTCTTGTTGGTGCATCCACGCTTTCCAGCCTCTGGCGCCCAGCTCCCCGACCCTGGCCTCCCCGCTGTCCCAGAACGGCTCAAAAAAATCCACCTACGGAGCATTTGGAGTCTTCGATTAATATTCAACTCTAACAAAATGTAATGTAACATTGAAATTAAGGCTAGTATTACTGCACTGTCATCAGACAGGCATCCTGACCTGACCATCAGACCTGATGTGAGATGTCGTGATCATCTGCCTCACATTAACGCAGCCTGTGTGTTTGTGAGTGTGTGTGTGTGTGTGTGTGTGCGTGTGTGTGCGTGCGTGTGTGTGCGTGTGTGTGCGTGCGTGTGTGTGTGTGTGTGTGCGTGCCTGCTGTTTGGTGGACAGCCCTCGCACGTTGTCGGGCTTGTAGAAAGTGAAGTCCATCATTGCCTGAAACAGGGAAATGGCCTTCTCTGAGTGTCCGGCCTGAAGCAGGAAGTAACACTGCTGCATGAAGATATCTGTGCAAATGTAAAAAGAATACGCTTTAGAAATATGTTAATAGAAAGAAAAAACACAAAGATATCCCGAGGTTGTCTTATTAGTGTAAAAGCTAATGAGCTTTTGGTAGGAATGATCTGGAAACATCTGGTGGAGTAAAGAAAGATCATATCTCTACTACCCAGCATGTCTTCTTCGATCCCGGGCAGGGCCGGATGGGAAACCATGCTTCCGTCCCGGACGGCGCTGAGTGTGCTCAGGCACTTCCCGTAGGCAGAATTGACCTTTGACACGGTGAAGTTGCTGAAGTAGCTCTGGGTGAACAACAGATACTCCCTCCACAAGGGTCCGCTGTTGGGGTGGAGGAACACCTGACACAGAGTAAGGTTGGATGTTCGTTGAGTAGAGGAGGCCGTCTGCTGTTGCTGTCAATTCAACGTGCAAACACTGGGCAAGAGACAACAGCAACAGCAACACGCTCACCAGTTTCTTCCACTCTTTCGCTAGAGCCGATGGCTCCCAGAGCTCCTGGCAGATCCTGAGCCTTTCCAAGTGCAAAGCAACGCAAATGGGGTTGGCAGCCAGGGCGCGCTCTGCGATGCTCAGCTTCTTCTCCAGGACAGCCCGGTAGGAAGACCTGCGGCGCTCGGCCGAATCCGCGCCCTGCCGCTCCTCCTCGCCTCCAAACACCGTGGCACTCAGCTCATCCTGAAGAGGGACGGAAGAGAAGATACACGCTAAAATAACCTGGAGACTATCCGTCAGGACGGATGAAGAGTTAATAGATTATAAATTAATAGATGCTGAGGAGCTTGACTGTTATTTGATGTCGGAAAACAATGTCCCTGCCAGGCTGGTGTAACTCTGCAGGGTTTGAAACTAAAATCATGTTTAAAATCTACGGATGTGGTGATTTTTAAGAGTGGATCATGATATCTGCTCGGTAAGTCCAATGCCATCCGTACAATGTGCAACTCTAAAATGCTGCAGCCGCAATGAGGATGAACAGCTTCAACTTTCACATCTAAAACATGTTAAAACTCTGTTAACAGGCCTGGGCTGAGACTTCGGGAAGCGCTCAGAGGTTTATTTCGACTCTCCGCCTGCCAACAGACCGCTGACGGACAATCTTACCAGCCTACCTGGTAGTGTATGAATTTTAACCACAGCTCTTTGTCTGCCGGCTGCTCCCTGAGCTGCCGATTGAACTCCTCCGTCTTCCCGGCCAAGGGGACGGCGCCGAGCCCCGGCTCCTCCGAGTCATTTCTCTGGCTCTTCTCTGCCTGGTCCTGTGGTCCCTTCCCCTGCAGCCAGAGGGCTGTGGAGCTGTCGTACACGCCAAGGGGATTAACAAAGGATGCAGCCCCAGCGCCACCTAGGTAGACGGGTTCAAGTAGGACAGACATCCTGTTCAATAATTCAACAAGGGTCACTTCTTGGTGCAATATATGCTATCAGTTTAACTCCTGTGTCACTGAGGAGATGACCTCTGGGTGAGGGGTAAACCGGGGAGGTAGTCGCTTACTGTGATTGTTCAACTAAAAACGGCAGTAAAATCAAACAATGGATTCTGGCTAAAAAACAACTGTATGGAGCCTTTTCATGAAACTTTTCTAAACCTCGGTGGCAACAAGGTGCAGTAATACCTTGACTTGCGAGTTTAATTTGTACTGTGACCAAGCTCATGCTTGCTTGCCTATCAAATTAAATTTACCCTTTAAAATTAATGAAAACGGCATTAATCTGTTCCAGACCCACGGTTTTGTTGCGTGTTTTACATAAGAAAACTGTACTTTATAGATAACAAATAATGTATAAAAAATAATACAGAATAAAATAGAATCTAAAGAAATAAACTGGTTTTAGTACCTT
Organism: Fistularia tabacaria; assembly: GCA_901007705.1. Lineage (NCBI taxonomy): Eukaryota > Metazoa > Chordata > Actinopteri > Syngnathiformes > Fistulariidae > Fistularia > Fistularia tabacaria. The sequence goes on along the minus strand of CAAKHD010009559.1, from coordinate 74,523 downwards.
GAAGATTGGATGAAGATGGCAGAGGACGAGGTTGGGGAGTTTTTCATTTCATCCTCTTATCACTTGACTTACTGGCTACACACTCAATGCTACAATGTATTGCTAAATATAACTTGCATACTTTACTACACTTTATGACTAAACTTCATTTAGCCACGGAGTGAATGCCTCTTTTTAAAATGATCAAACCATCCTCGACCGGCTTTGAATGACTCTTCCAACACGTCGTCCGTTGACGTTCCCACCGTCTGCCGCGCCAAATCCCCGTAATTATCTCCAGCCTTCTCACAGATGATGCTCTTATTCACGGTATCTCACCAAAACCAACTTCTCCAAATCTTCTTGGACAAGTGGACAACACGTACACCTCGCTCATGTTTTTCCATGGTGTTCTCGGGCTACTTAAAGGTGGGCAACGTGTCCGACTGTTGTCAAACACCACTTCACGAACACTGATCTCGCTCCTAACTCAGATCTCGGCTTGTATCCCAAAGCTAAAAATCCACTGAGCGACGGCTCACATTTCGGTAAACTACAAAGTCGATGCATTCGTAAGTCAAGGATCCACTGTCACGAACGTGAAGACTTGGTCGCTTACCTGCGTCTCCTCTTTTGTCCTCCTCCTTGTTGTCCTCCAGAGGGAGGAAGGAGGTGCTGCCACCGCCGCTGGGGCTCTTTGGGAACGCCGGAACGGGCTGCTCTGACCTCAGCAGTTGGCGACAGACGGTGGAGAAGTATCTGTCCGCTGCTTTCTTTCTGTCCCCGGCTTTCTGCTTCTTTTCGGACTCCGGCCAGCTGACTTCCTGCCTGCGGGGGTCCAGGCCCAGGGACGAGTTACCTTTCCTCTTATACCTGGAGATAGAGGGAGTTTTCCAAGTTAAAAAATAAATGCACTGGTGACTTTAAACACCTATTGTTTTAAATATTTGCTCGATCTGTTTCAACTAAGTCGTCATGAAGCTCGTGTGAAAAAACCTCTGCGCCCACTGACCCAAAAATATTTTCCCTCCTCTCTAGAATCAGGTACATAGTGAATTAACATCCACTCTACTGTGTGTGTGTTGACCTTGCCACGTCTCCTCTGTATAGGGACTTGTAGGTCCAGTTGGCTGCATCTGGTTTCCGGTCCACACAGAATTTCTGACCGGGGGACGTTTGAACATCATCCAGCCAGGAGAAACTACTTCCTAGTTGTGCAACCTTGGCCCTGCAAATGCAGATACAAACACGGATAAGCAGTAAAGTCGGATTCATTTAAATCACAGTGCCATTTGTGTATCTGTGCAGCTACCGCTCGGCCTCCTGCTCTCTCCTGAGATCACTGGGGAAGACAGGCTCAGAGTCTGAGCCGCTGCTGTCCGACGATCTCCTGCTCTCCTTTTTGTGTTTTTTCTTCTTTTTCTTTTGCCTGTCGCTCTTCTTTTTCCTCCTCTTGGACGGCACCTCCGTTTCCTCCTGCTCAGCTCCGCTTACACTGAGGATTAGAGGGTTTCACTTGGAACTGCACTTCATGAAAAGTGTGATACAGAAGTTTATCAAATGAAAATAACGTCAGATCTTCTTACTTTTAGAACTACTTCCTGTTGTACATTAAACATTTTTTAATTAAAAATCTAAAAATCTAAAAAACTGTGGGAAAAGTGGATGAGCAAGGAGAAGCGGTGGACTCATTACAAAAGCAGTTTATACTATGTCAATATTTCTTTTAGAATGGAAATGTAAAGAGTATTAATAATAATTGAAGTTTTGTTATTTCAAAATCAGATATTACAGGGTTTGTTTCCACAATTCTCAATTTTATGCAGAAAAGTTTTTGAATGGAATTAGGTTACGCACACACACACACACACACACACACACACACACACACACACACACACACACACACACACACACACACACACAGACTCTAAGACACCCAACACAGGAGAATTAAGGAATCTTTGTTCTGTGCAGGAGGTGGAAACCAAGCATCCTCTTCTCTGATCCCCTACCTGGGCTGTTTGTCGTCGAGTCCCTGAATGAAGCGGCTGTGCAGGGAGAGGGCATCGCTGGTCTGGAAACTCTTATTAGTCAGCCAGTCCAATTCTAGAGACCAGAGAGAGAACGGGTGATCACAACAGTGCAGGCGATCTGCAGAATCCATGGCGAGGAGTGACACCGTGGAACAAAAATGAACTGCAAGTTTGTTTGGACACGTGACGGCATGACATCCAGCAGGAATTGGTACGTGTACTGGAAAATATATTCACTCATTCATTGTCTTAACTACTAATCCTGCACTCGGGGGGGCGGGGGGGTCATTGGGTGAGAGCAAAGTTCACCCTGGACTAGTGGATCACACAGCCACAGACAGACACACAACCATTCACCCTCTCATTTAAATGTAGTATGGAAACATATGACCAACCATTCACTCTCTCATTCACACATCATATGTAACCATTCACACTTACACATCACTACAGAGACGGACAACCATTTGCTGTGTTATTCACATGCCGTTTGGAGACATACAACCATTCACCCTCTCATTGACACATCACAGACTGACCATTCACTGTCATTGACACGCCATATTCATATTCATACTATCATTCACTCTCATTCACACGTCATATATAGACATACGACTGTTCACCTTGTTATTTGTACATTTACTAATTTCTTGACAATTAAGGGGGCTCCAATGACCCCCCTGAGTGTTTTGCACTGTGGGATGAAGCCCACGCAGACACCGCGTAAGTGACTCCACTTTGAGATGTAAACAGAGAAGCGGCCGCCTGGTCTGTCAGCGCTCCGAGACGCCGAGAAGACCCTCCTGCCTCCCCGGGACGACCGGATTCCGAGAGACTTCCGTTCAAACCACATCGCGACAAGGTATGCGACGCCGAGGGACGCTCACCTCCCGGCGGATCCCCGCCTCTCTCCTCCTGCGCCTCGGCGAAGGCTGGAAACAGCGCCATGTTGGCTCGGCGGGCGCGAACAGTCGCGGGGAAACGACGTCACTGGACATGTCACGTGACCCATGATGCCTCACTCCCATGAGACGGAATAATGAATGGAGAGGGGTAAACAACATTCATGGGAGGAAAAGATAGACTCGAAGTCATTACATAGAAGTTATTATGAATGATTATAAACAGCGTCATTACATAATTAAGTATAACGTTTAAAAAATTATATTTGATTTAGAGTTCCACATCGACGAATAAGGACGTTTTTCTCACTTTATTCTAGGATAATTTACAGTTTCAGTTTGCACTTTTCAACTTGCATATCCTGTGAACACTGTTTACATTTCTTTCCAATAATATGCTTATTATTCATTCCTTTTTTTCTTGTCCACCAAACTATCCAGCTTCATTGTGGACAGCAAAGTAAGAATTTACATGTTTCCAGACTACACATAACAATAATCACTTTGAATCTCAGATTACTTATCCAACTTTCCAGAGTCTGTGGCAGTATGAGCATCGATACATCAGGAGTTATGGGCAAGGCACATTTATTGGTTTATATTCACATTGCTTTAAGTTCGAAAACTTTTCAACAACATGCAGCACATAGTTGGAACGTCAAGTAATGCTGACTCTCCTGACACTAACATGACCTCATTGGAGGAATATTTCTTGTTGGACTCCACCAGTGCAGGAGGTATCAATGAAATAAACCTGCTCAACCTCACAAGACATCACACATCACCCGAATTTCCCCTATGGGGATCATAAAGTACTATCTTATCTTATCTTATCTTTGGGTTGGCCTTATTGTGTTTTATGAACATTCAGACAAAATGTCTCTGTATGTGGACATCACTTTTTCTGTCAAAAACTACACAATGTCAAAAGATGATGTTTAGTTGTACTTTTCAGGTCCCAAATAGTAAAGAGGATTTAACAATGCATATAAAACATCAGTTTGAGTCTTACAACCTGAATATACTTTACTCTTTGAGTTAACTAACTTGACCAGTCTAAGGTTCCTGCTTGTTAAGGATTCTTGCCTCAGGTCTCCATAGCTTTGATCATGTTCTTCAATGTGGTTTGTAACAGATGAATAGATACAGCTAACCCTGTACAATTACCTGTTTCTAAAAGTGTGTTTACATTGACCCAGATGAGCAGGTGTGAACAGAGGAAATCTCTGTATGACTAAGGCAGAAAGGCAAATGTATTTTTGCATGTGTTTTTTTTTCTTTGCATCATGGCTTCAGTGGTGTGTGTGTGTGTATGTAACAAAATACTATAATTCGAAGCACCTTGAATGAAATGTAATAGAATCTCCGTGTGCCCTGAAGAAACCAGTTAGTTCCAGACTCCAATTGTATCGGTGTGCATATCATAACTAGTGGATCTCCAGTCTTGCTCAGGTTTCGAAAATACATGCAGGATAAGATTGGCATCCGACGCGACTGGAACATGTGGAGAGCATGAGGGATCAAGGTCCTACTCGTGGAATTGGGGTTAGGATAGTCTAGAAAGGTTTGAGACATCGCTTTCATGTCAAACAGAGAACCGAGTGATGAGTGGAAACGGTCGCGGTGGGAGCGAAAAAGGTAAAATCCCGCGCTCCCTGAGTTTCGAACAACTTCTCTGCACAGGTTTCATATTTCCTAACGTCTTTGTTATGTTACTGCGGCAACGGCGCGCCAGAGGAGAAACTATCCAATCAAATTAGAATTACGTTTCGGTGACCAATGAGACGCGCTTATTGTTTTGAGTGACAGGTGTATGGTCCAATGGCGTTCATCAGCCTCTCTGTATCTGGCCGCGCTCCTGCGTTCTCAGGTTAGCTCGGGTGTCGGTGACTCAAAGAGCGCTCACAAGTCAGTCTGTGAGGCTAATTAGTTTACAATTTGTTTGAATTTTATTTTCTAAAAGTTCGACAAAACGATGAGGGAAATCGTTCACCTGCAAGCAGGCCAGTGTGGCAACCAAATAGGAGCCAAGGTTCGAAAAACTTATTTTTTAAAGTTGGTGAAACTACCTTCTATAAACTGTTCTCGATTTGTTTGACGGGCAGCTAAATTAGCTTACTAAGCAACTGCTAATGATAGCTATGGCGTCCATTCTCCATTTGGTTTGGTGTCGCAAGGGCAAATGCCACTAAATTAGCCGTAGCTGTTAATTCTCTCTTTCTTTTTCGCCCCGTAGTTCTGGGAGGTGATAAGTGACGAACATGGCATCGACCCGACCGGGACTTATCACGGGGACAGTGATTTGCAGCTGGAAAGAATCAACGTTTATTACAACGAAGCAACAGGTAACTTTTTTCCCCTTTTGCGAGGAGCTCCGGGCTAATTTCTAAAGGAGTCCAGGAAATTCGTTTCCCTGTGTGGGAGGATTTTCCCAGTACCTTTACCCGCCAGTAGGGGGTTATTTTCCCTGACACTCCATAGTTACAGTATCCTGGTGTCCGTATCAACAGATAAACAAAGCAAGTTCGACACGATATGATTCAAACTACAACCTGCTTGCATTTATGAATTCGGATGCGATTTCACCCAACCGTCCTGATTCGACTCGTCAGAACTTGAAAGCATTTGAAATTTTAAAATTTACTGTGACACAGCTTGAACCCAAAGTACTTCAATTTGAAGCTTTTTTTTATTTTGAAAATTTTCATTGAATTCAGTCTCTAAACACTTTTGCAATGGTGTTGAAAGATTTAGAATTTTTGACCCATAACAGCCTTGGGGTGTGTTTCTTATACAATCTGCTGAAGGGGGAAAAAAATTAATCTTTGTCTACTTAATGTTATTTTAGTTTTTGATATGTTTTCGTGGACACAAACGCATTACAAAAAAAATTCAGTCATGCAAATGAATGCCAAAGATACTGGTAACAATGTGAATGAATGCTGATAATAATCTTGCCGTTGATTCCTGTTCTTCTGTTGTTATTGTCAGGTGGAAAGTATGTCCCACGTGCAGTTCTGGTGGACCTGGAACCCGGGACCATGGACTCCGTGAGGTCCGGTCCTTTTGGACAGGTCTTTAGACCAGATAACTTTGTTTTCGGTAAGATTTTAAAGTGATGTGTTATCACTTTCTATGAGTAGTCCTGTCCAGTCATGGCATTGCAGAACTGGAAAATAGTTATCTGCAGACTTTAACCAGATTATAAACTAAGAACTTTCCAAAAATATGCAATTATGATCAAGTTAGTGTACTTGAATGTCACCCAGGACAGAGTGGAGCAGGCAATAACTGGGCTAAAGGCCATTACACTGAGGGAGCTGAGCTGGTGGACTCTGTCCTGGATGTGGTGAGGAAGGAGGCCGAGAGTTGTGACTGCCTCCAGGGCTTCCAGCTCACACATTCCCTGGGAGGAGGCACAGGGTCCGGCATGGGCACCCTTCTTATCAGCAAAATCCGGGAGGAGTATCCAGACCGCATTATGAACACTTTCAGCGTGGTCCCCTCCCCCAAGGTGCATATCATTAAATAAGTCAAACACACTTCCTCCATCTGTTTTGTAATCCTGCTCCTCTCTCCACTAACTCCATCCTGGGCAGGTGTCAGACACCGTGGTGGAGCCATACAATGCCACCCTCTCCGTCCACCAGCTGGTCGAGAACACCGATGAGACATACTGCATAGATAACGAGGCTCTGTATGACATCTGCTTCCGCACGCTGAAACTCACCACGCCCACCTATGGCGACCTCAACCACCTGGTCTCAGCCACCATGAGTGGGGTGACCACTTGCTTGCGGTTCCCCGGCCAGCTTAATGCCGATCTGCGGAAGCTGGCGGTCAACATGGTGCCCTTCCCCAGGCTGCACTTCTTCATGCCTGGCTTTGCACCCCTGACCAGCAGGGGGAGCCAGCAGTATCGGTAGGTGCAGCCTTTTTCAAACCTAGAACCTGTATCTAATATGTTTTATGAATAATAGATTCTTCTTTTGTCTCCCAGAGCATTGACAGTTCCTGAACTCACTCAGCAGATGTTTGACGCCAAGAACATGATGGCGGCCTGTGATCCACGCCACGGCCGCTACCTCACGGTGGCCGCCATCTTCCGTGGTCGCATGTCCATGAAAGAGGTGGACGAGCAGATGTTGAATGTGCAGAACAAGAACAGCAGCTACTTTGTGGAGTGGATTCCCAACAATGTCAAGACTGCGGTCTGTGACATCCCACCCCGTGGCCTCAAAATGGCTGCCACCTTTATTGGCAACAGCACAGCCATCCAGGAGCTTTTCAAGCGCATCTCGGAGCAGTTTACTGCCATGTTCCGTCGTAAGGCTTTCCTCCACTGGTGAGTAAACAAGGCAGATGACATGAAAGTGGACCAGATTCTTGCGTTAAGGTTCGAGTGTAAAGTGCAGGTTTTGCCAGATTCTAATGGTGACCTCACCTCTGAAGCACGCCACCTCCCCTACATTGTACTTGTCGTTTCAGGTACACGGGGGAGGGCATGGACGAGATGGAGTTCACAGAGGCTGAGAGTAACATGAATGACCTGGTGTCCGAGTACCAGCAGTACCAGGACGCCACTGCTGAGGAAGAGGGAGAGTTTGAGGAGGAGGGTGAAGAGGATCTGCCTTAGTCTGTTTTGTTACCAGGCAGTAGGTCGAGGCCCCATGGCCTGGTTCAGAGCTTTGATTTATAAATGTCTGTCTTTTCCCCCACCTTTCTGTTCTTTTATGTATGTTAGATATACATGTTTTCAACCTACACTGTTTTGTCAAGTACAGTATGTAACTCCTCACCTTGTCTGGTAGTGAAAACATAACCCAGAACCGCAGTTTGGAACTCACACAAAATTAAGAGGAATTAACTACAAGCTGAGGTAATACTGAGTAAAAAAAAGAAAGACATACAGATATTCCCCAAGAACCTGGTACCAGGTGAACAAGTATAGAAATACCATCCTATTTTATTGACTGAAAGTTGGACTTGTAGAGAAAGAGAGAGAGAGTGTGTGTGTGTGTGTGTGTGTGTGGTCTCTAAGTTCTAACCCAGCCTCCCTGGGTTCCCTGAAGGTTCTCCATCTCCCTCCCACAGCCTAATAGGTTTATTGAAGACTCTTTAATTGCCTGTAGGTCTGGAAAAAGGGAGAATGGTTGGAGATAATGAGGGACTTTAAGAATATGCAACAGTTTGATGAGAACAGAATGCTGACTGTCACCTCTCACAGACCCCTCGCCCCCTCACCCTTTTGGATTGGGGATGTAACAATTCCTCACATGATTTTATTTGAAATGACAAAGTGCTGAGATTCAAATCTGACATTTGCCTGGGTTTAGTAGCTACCATGCCGCTGTGGTGTGTTCTGTTGCTCTTTCAAAACTTCAATAAAGATGTGGAATTGTTGCTCTGTTGTGTGGAATGCTGACATCCGCCTGCCCTGGAGTTATAGTTTAGACATGTCATCTGTTTTGTTTGGTTTCCCAGCAAACGATTCCTGATATGCTTTTGTGTTAATGCCAAAAAAATTCAGCAGCAGGTTGTTGTCTCCCACCCCACCCCCCTCCACATAGGGCAGTCTCCCCGCTGTAACCTCAGGGATTTTAACAAACGGGACAAAACCTGTTGGAAGGGGTTATGGGCCGGTCTCCCTGTGGCTGGGTTATCTTCTCTATCTGCAGAGGAAACACGTGAGGGTAATCTTCATATCCTGGGCATGCAAACTTTTTCAAATCAGATTAGGAGTTATCTCCTAGAACGGGGATTAAGATTTGTATCCGCCCGACTCTCCAACCCCCACCGACCGATCAATCAGCCGCACAGGCGCTTGGGGACCGTACCTTGTGCACATGTACTTCTGCACAGTGGGAATCAGAAGGTCTTACGCGAGGAGGAAACACTCAGGCCTTGCGGTGAGTGTGAGCTTTGACTCGCCCATGTGTCCCACCGGGGTATTTTAATGGATGTCAGATAATGGGCGATTTCCGGTTCCTGCGTCCCCAGTTCACCAGCAGACAGAATGGAATTTTTACTTGTATGGATACTAAGCAATTCTTCTCAATGATTTAATAAGTTTTGACCCTGTGTAGCTAGGTGGTGTCAGTGTTGGACATTCACTCTTTAAATACTTAAGGGTTACAAATGAATACAAGTTGAACCTAAAATTTTAAGAAATGAAAACACTTCTGCTGCCAGTTAATGTGTTTATTAAACTTTTACATTAAGACATCACAAAAAAGGAAAATCAGATGATCTTCTGTGGTCACTGCAGAGATCAGTCCATGTTTGCAGGTTGGTCCTGGCTGCTGCCCTCTGTCCCTGAGCTGCTGTCCTCTGTGTTTGGACACACGCTCTGCTGCGCCTCCTCCTGCAGGCTCCTCCTGATGGTCAGCTCTCTCTCGGCCTCCTTCGCACTCGGAGCCGTGGCTGCCTGGATGTGGAGCCTCCCCTCTGGAGAGAGGCAGCAGGTGACGTCTTCAGCCTTCAGGCCTTCGGGAAGATCAAACTCCCGTCTGAACTCCCGCAGGGAGCGAAAGTAGCAGCCTCCCTCGTCTTCGTGCTTCTTCTCGGTCCTCCCGCTGACCCTCAGCTTCCGGCCCACCTGCTTGACGGTCAGCTCCTCTGGAGAAAAGCCTCGAGTGTCCAGGGTCAGGCCAAAGGGCTCTCCTTCTTTCTGCCGCTGGTGGCAGAGCAGCTGCTCAGGGGCAGCCGTCGGGAAAGCCTGCGTCTCCTTTCGGATCTCCTCCTGAAGTTTTCCCATCATCTCCGCACTCCTGCAGAGCTGCCTGAGGTTTCTGTGCTGAGGCCTGACATCCGGCCACAGACCGAGCGCAGGCCAGTAGAGAGACAGGCAGGGACTGGGGTCAGACTGGAATCCATGAGCACAAAGCATCTTCACGGTGTGTTCAATGTTTGGATGAAATGCCGCTGAATGCGTGTTCTCCTATGTGTTCCTGCTTCGCTTGTGTGTCCTCAGCAAAATAGTCACGGCTTTTATAGTTTGAGTGAAGATGGTCCAGAGTCTTCAAGAACTTTCTAGTCGTTTCCACAAAGCTCCAGCAGATGGTGGTGTTTCTCGTTGCGGTGACATCATATACCAATCCGGGCTCTGAGTCACACTTTCTGATTTTGCTCTCATAGTCAACGTCAGCTGTATTTTCAGTTTCTCCATATGTGCTAGACATACAGGGGAATCGAGAAGACGAGAAGAAGAGGTTTCTCACTTTACCACTCCGGCAACATCGGTCTGAACGTTTTGTCACTATCGAGTAAAATCAAGTTACAAATATCATGATCCCAAATTGAAAACATAAAGAAATCTAAACAAAGTATTTGATAACCTTTTTTAAAAAGACTTAAATTAGGTGTTAGAAAAGTTTTCAAGTTACTGGGCGGTCTTTGCCGCTGGGGGGCGGTGTTGCGCAGTGCGTGAGGGGAAAAAACACCGGAAGTAGAGTAGAAGAAGAACTCTACCCGGAAGTGTCACTGTAAATAACAAACATAAAAAGCTGTTCGTCGATAGGGAGAGGCGCTTTTCCGAGATGGCAGATTTATCGCTGTTTTTAACCAACATCAACGTCTCTCTGGGACAAACAATGGAAACGGAAAAGGTGAGACCGGGCGGTGGCTGAATTCTAACCCCGTGCGACGTCGGCGACCGACGATACCGTGGACAGGGCCAACCTTCACATATTTCCATAGCTCACTCGCTAACTTTTAGTTGTCCATTAACACACATGCGAAGTAGTTTTTTAGTTAAGCATTTTTCATAGGGTTGATGATAACAGGTAGAAGCCAGTACAAGAAAAGTAAAGAATAATTTCTGTTAATAATCTAATTAATGGATGCGAGTAATACGACGTGTGTCTACACATGCTTAACACACCCCATAAACCAGTAATCCAGACGTAGCCAACTGGACCTACGAGTCCCAGTACAGAGGACATGTGGCAAGGTTATCACAAACACACACAGCCACTTGTTCATACACACTTGGTCTGTGTGGAACCACGTGCAGAATCCCGAGGGAAAGTGGGCGGACTGTGAGAGTGTGGAGATGGGTGAGCCCGAAGGCAGGCGGGGGAAGGTGAAGGTTCCCCGCCGGACCGTCTACTTCGCCAGCGGGGAGACCATGGAGGAGTACAGCACAGATGAGGAGGAGGAAGAGCCGGTGAAGACGGAGGCCATGCCAGTGGATACAGTAAGGACCATCGGCGACAGGGACAAAATGCCACCAAAACCATCCGTCATCATGCTTCTGGATGATGAACAGCCACCTTCATGTCATGCAAATGGGATGTTTTTTCAAATCTTCTCCTCTCTCTGCAAATGTCTTCCAGTCTAAACTAACGTGGGGGCCTTATTTCTGGTTCCAAATGTGGAGAATGGCCACGTCCACTATCTCAGGTAACCACTGTGTCCCATTAAGATTTGTTTCCTGTTAAAGGTTGACAACATAGCATGTTTTTGCTTGTAATCCCCCCAAATAACTCATTAATGGGTTCGTTAAACTGGAGTTTTCTGGAATAATAGCAGTTTTGTAAGAGTGAGATTTTGTTTGATATATTAAGATAAGATAAAACTTTATTGATCCACATAGGGGAAATTCGGGTGTTGCAGCAGCAACATTAGAGGAAAAAAAACCCAAAACAAAACAGGAAAGATTAATACACACATTTGACAGTGCAAACACATATGCATATGCACATAAGTCACCATACATTCCACACACACGTATACATAAATTTTTACACACATACCCATACCTACATAAATATATATATATACACATATACACAATATACATATACACATTTACAGATAGATAGCACAAAATAACATGAGCAGAAATAAATAGATTGAAGAACTAAATACTGTAAGTAAAGTTAGTAATTTCTTACTAAGCAGAGAACCTGGTCAGATGAATGCATCAACACCCTGACAATGTGTGTGTGTGTATGTGTCATCTGCAGTGTGTGATTACATGGGGGAGAGACTGGCCTCCCTATTTGGCATCACTTCCCCAAAGTACCAGTATGCAATTGATGAATACTACCGTATGAAGAAGGAGGTCAGTCATATGCTCGTGCTTGCACACCCACCCATCCACATGTCTGTTCAGCCTTGGGTGCAAATGCCTAGATCCCTGTTCCATGCACATAAGACGGTGAGGATTTTGTGATCTTCATGTGCAGCTTTGTCTCCCCACAGGAGGAGGAGGAAGAGGAGGAGAACCGTCTGGCAGATGAGGCGGAGCGAAGGTTTGGGCAGCAGCGGCAGGCAGATCAGCCAGATGCTGTGGCTTCCCCTCATCTTGCTACCAGCGAGCAGCCAGAGGCGTCGGGGGCCTCCTTTGTAAACATCTCCTTCGAGCTGGAGCCAGAACCTCCTTTCGAACCGGAAGAGCCCGGCAGTGTCTCCGCTCCTCTGCCCTCCTGAACCCTCCCAGACTGATGCTCCAACAGTAACGCATAGCTGTAAATTGAGGACATTAATATAGTTGGCTCTTTATGTTGATATTAATGTTATTTTTCTCTACTTTAATTTAATTCAAAAAGGGATGGATGGACAGCCACAGGGCCGAGGGTGCAGCATCCGTTCTGTAAAAGCTGGATTGGCATCAAGTCGGTCCATCCTTTACTGGTCTTGGCGGTGCAGCCGCTTTTTTACACCCACCGTGCTTTTCTGTCAGCCAGATCCGCCATGTGCATCATCAGCTGGATGCTTTTAGATTGTTTTTTTTGTTTTTTTTTGGACTTCTGAGCTATTAACACTTGGCCCGAGGCGTGTGAGTGCTCTGGCTCAGGCTGGAAATCTCTGGGATTTCAAATTATAAGTACGGCCTTAAATGTGTTCTTCCCAACTGCCGCTGCGTGAGTCGGTCACTGAAGAAACCATTGTTTTCTAATCACCTATAACATCTTCGACTGTGCGTCTTATGCATTCATCTATGAATGTCCCAAGAAGTGGAGGGTGTGAAAGAACATGCTTCATGGTAAAATGAGGGCTGTACACACATTCACACTCTGCTGCCGTGGCTCGGCTGTCAGAAGCCTGCTGTTGTTTTGACCTGGCCGTCGGGCCAAACGTCCCGTCCTCTCGCAGAGCAGAGCGAGAGCGAGAGCCGGGGCTGAAGTGAGTGCAGACACACCGTGGCCTTTTTCTTCTTCTTCTTCAGGAAATGACACACACCTGTATTTCAGAATCAAACTGTTTTAAAGAGATGAGCTTTAAATTATGTTGGTACGTAAATCTTGTTACTTTAAGATTGTAACTGACTCATCATTCATTATATATCTTTATATCATATTTATATTAATAAAACCTTGATACATTCAAAGAGTTTCTTTTTCTATTTTTTAATGATCCAGGGGCGATTCATTGGTCAGCACTGTCACCTCCAGTTACAGTTCCAGGTTAAATTCTGGCGGTAGACCAGGTTCTCCACGTTTTTCCAGGGTTCTCTGTCTTCGTCCTGGTCCCAAAACAGCCAGTAGCTTCATTGAAGACTTAATTGTCCAGTAGGTGTGAGTGAGAAGTTGAATGGTTTGGTTGTCTGTGATTGAGAGCTGACCCGTGCAGTTTAAGCCCCGCCTCTTGGCTCAGTGTTAGCAAGGATTGTCTCCAGGCCCCGCGACGAACCGAGATTAGCAGTGTAGCTAATGAATAAATGGGTTTTAGGATTAGGGCCCTAATGCCTTTACCTTCTTCACTTCCCCGGCAATGACGTTCGTTTAATTTGAATAATTAATCACAGTTGAAATCTTTAGTCCTACTGATAATGATACATTACCCATAATTTTAAATGATTAGATATAAGCTCCACCTCTAAATTTTCTCCCATCAAATACAGACAGCAGAAGAAATGCAAAAGCTAAAAATATACAAATGGAGCTCCTTTGTATAAAAACACCTATCGTTTAAATGTTTTTGAGTAAATAGACCAAGATTGTCTTTTGCCTGATGTTCTTTTTTCTCCCTGTTCACTCGTTCATAGTTTCTTGTGAGGACGAGGAAATAGAGAGGTGGAAACAAGGTGAGAAAAGAGGAAATATTTATTGAAGTGGGTTCCAGTCAGACATTTTTGTCAAGCAGGAACAGTAATATTTACACGAAGCTCAGCTTCCTGTTGGCATGGCTTCAGCTGAAGGTTCAGAGAGGGAGGAGTGAAGACTCATGTGTCATCAAGGTCAGCTGCGCTGCCACCGCCATCACTGTCATTGGCAACCAGCACCTCCCTGTTCTCGTAGGTCCAGAAGCCATTGAGATCGATCAGGATACTGGTGACCGTGTCGCCCTGGCAACTGTTCACCAGGTCCTGGAGTGTGATCTTGTAGGGGTCTTTGGGCTTCACCATGTCAAAGATTTCGTCCTGGGGGAGTAATATTCGAACTGTTCAGTTTCCAGAGAACCTTGAAGAAGGAATGTGAACTGACAAAAGTACATGTAAAAAGATGTGTACGTGTCTTACTGTTCATGTAAGTGCAAGTGTGTGTGAGAGTGGGGGCCTGCATGTAACTGTGTGTGTGAGCGTGCCTTGACATCCTGAAAGGACACCGGCTCCTGACCATGGAACTTCATCTGTTCCTGAATTGCCTGAAGAAGAAAACAGATGATGTAGTGTTTTTAAACCCTTTCTACCAAGACGAGCTGTTCCGTCACGGCTTGTTTGCCACCGATACCCTGAAGAAGTAGTTGAGGGAGAAGACGTTGAGGAACCCCTGGTTCTCCATGTCCAGCAGTTTGAAAATGTACTGCAGTGCCGCCGGCTCCTTCCTGTTTTCCAAGGCCAGCACAAAGTCCAAATAGGTCTTATAATCCTGGGGCAAAGCAAATTGAAAATGATAAAGAAGAAACAAGGAAAAGCTTTCCTGGATGCTAAAGGTCGACTGAGACGTCTAATTAGTTAGTGGAATGAGTTGCGTGCATTGTCTCCCCCTGGTGGTGAAACCCAGCGTGTCCCCCCCCCCCCGTACCATCTCTCCATCGTAGGTGAGGCACTCCTGAAAAACTCGATCCAGGAAAACCGAGGTCAACGTGGCGGTGCCGTAGCGCGAGAGCTCCTCCTTGCTCAGCATGCCGTTGTGGTCTTTGTCCAGGTTGAGATACTGGCCTGCGGAGTCGGCGTTGCAGATCAGGACGAGTCAGCTGATGTGAATGGATAGCTTCTCACTTCACTTCCAACAATGTGGATTAGGAACCCGCTAGGGTGTACACACTCACCGTAGACGCGGAGGGCCGAGGGCGCCGAGAACCAGTTGGACTCCTGGCTCTCCTTGGACAGCTCCTCGTCTCTCAGCTGGTGGGTGAGCCATTCCAGACAGGAAGTTAGGAGATGAATCCTCTTTTAGGAGAACGTACTGGATGTAGTTGCAATGTCTGTAAAGAAGATGCTCGTTGTACCTCCAACAGGTCGTCCAGGAAGCTGCAGGCCAAGATGTCCTGGATTTTAATCTTCCCTGAGAAGACCGAACCATGAGATGTTGTGTTGAGATGTTAACAAGTGAGCACGCCAATTTCGTCTCAGTCCGCGTTCTCAGCCTCACCGGTGCGGAGGGGGTCAAGGAAGAAGAAGAACTTGCGAACGGCCGTGCAGACGTAGAAGGAGTAGAAGGACTTCTCCAGGCCGTCCAGCTGGGGCAGCGTGGGGATCAGCTCCAGGATGTAGTTCTCCAGGTCCTGCAAGCCGATCACAGGATGTTAGAGCGCCGACGCTGGCGAGAGGTGCTGGACGCAGGCGGCTGCAGGTGGCGGCGCTCACCGATTCTCTCAAGTAGCCCTGCCCTGCCACGTCGTACAGACTCAAGCCTATTCGGGTCTGATGGAGCCACACTGGTTCAAAGAGAGGAAGAGGTCAAGGGTGAGTCATCATATAGGACACAATGGTTCTCCTGTAAACTAAGAAGGAGCTTCGGGGCTGACGGGGTCCCTGTTCAGCTCCCACCTTTTCTCATGACATAGTTAAAGAACTGCATGATGGAGATTCTGCCATACGGGTCGTTGTGGAACAGCTTGGCGTAAACTCTTGCCGTGAAGAATTTCCTGAAGTGGGGGGGGGGGGGGGAAAACAAAAAGGGGGAAGCTTTTTTTTTCTCCTGCCTTTTTCACTTTTCGATGCAGACGCGTGGGGGGG